>JBBMHQ010089040.1:0-10859 GCA_037834295.1 Postelsia palmaeformis | reverse complement strand
TGCTGTGCTGTGCTGTGCTGTGCTGTGCTGTGCTGTGCTGTGCTGTGCTGTGCTGTGCTGTGCTGTGCTTTGCTGTGTAGGTGGTCTTGTCGAAGGCGCTAGGTCCTGGCTTCTGGCTTCCATTGTCCTGTAGTTTTTTCATAGCTTAAGAGTAGCTTCGGTTTATAAGGCCAGAAGGTGGCTGGAGACGACGCTTTCAGGTGCCGTCACTCACACCTTTCGGGTTCTGACTCCCGCACTCAACCTAGTTTATATGTACCATTAATAGTCTAGCACACTACAATCTAGTGCACTGAGTCTAGCACACTGAGTCTAGCACACTAAGTCTAGCACACTTAGTCTAGCACACTTAGTCTAGCACACCAAGTCTAGCACACTAAACCTACAGCAGTAGTGTTCTAAGTTTATCATACTAAACCTACTATACCATGTGTAGCGCACTGAACCTCCAAGGAGCATACCATGCCTAGCGAACTAAACATATTACAGGGACCCATAGTAAACAGGACCTATGGTACACACTAAGATATGTATATTCACGTATTTTACCAACAACGTTTGGTCCTATTAAGTATGGTCCCCCGTAAAAGGATACTATTAATAATTTCAGCCCACTCAACCTGTTATACTACTAATAAGTCTATACTAAGTCAAGACGGTCGTCAGTCACCGGCCTGACGTAGCGCCTCCTCATGTATTTCATGTCTTTGACGAAAAGAAGAAGGGACGGTCACTTACTGTACTTAAGGACGGTCACCTGTATGGCACGTGGCATGGCGTATAACAGGCACGGCCTAGCCTAGGTCCGACTTTGTGCGAGCCGCCTTTGAGCGTGCTGAGGTTCCTGCTGAAGAGGCTGCAGGTCAAGAAGTTCGACGAGAACAAGCTGTACTGTTCCGAGATCCTGGCTATGCTCGTCAACGGCGACACGGACGTTCAGAGGAGGTTGGGAACGTTGCAGGGTGAGTCAAACTACCGGGGGCTTGGTGGCCTGAATCACCAAGGGTCAGCGTGTCGGTGACCTGATTAGTGTGTTGGTGGGTCGGTGGGTGGGTGGGTGGGTGGGTGGGTGTTTTGAGTGAGGCAAGTTGAAACGGGTCCGTACTGTTTTGGCGCCGTCGAACTCTATACTCGAAATCGCTTGTATTGTTTGTATTGTTTTGCTTTATAATCGTTACGGGACCAAGCAGGCGAAAAAGGACGAAAAACAGAAGCAAAATCGACTTGTACTCGAACCGCTTGTATCACGTACGACCCTTTTGAGGCCGAACAGACAAAGAAGGGCCACAAAAATCAGTTTTGATACTCGAAATCGCTTGTATTATTGGTATTAGACCTTCTGTGACCAAACGGGCTAGAAATGCCAAACAAGCATTGCCATTACAGCATCGGCCACGCCAAGCTAAACACAGCGCCGCTGGCTTCGATGGTGTAACGTTTCGTACCTGAGCTGGTTTGCCACTATTGCTACTAGTGACTACAGTACATACAACACGCCCCGCAGCATGGCCCTACTCGTATATGAGGCCTGTTTATATATAAATATATACCAGGTATATTGGATTTTTTTGCCAAGTAAAGATGGTAGGCGAGACCACGTTTCTGAAATGGGTTCATGTTTTCATCGTCGTATCTGTTCATTTGGTAGGAGCTCGCGCAGGAGGATTTTATAAGTAGAAATACGGCTGGTAGTCAAATTGTGTACGATGTCGATCGGTCGGTCTTCGGTCGCCTCTGCAGTCTCGAAAGCGGTCCGAGAATGGGTGGCGCCTTATAAACCAGTCACTGTACACTATTACTATTACTACTAATAGATGCTCCCACTCTGTCATCATACAGTAGTTACATGTGGCACTAGACGGACGGTAATCCCACTCTATTCCCTCTTCCGCCCGGCTGCGGAATCGGTTGCAGTTCCAGCTTGTACTTTGGAGAGTTTTGCTGAGGTATTATAATTTTCAGCCTCGGCGGGCGTCGACTGATCGCTGATCGTTTCTTGAAGTTTTCATCTCGTGCTGTTCGTTACAGTAGGTTGGAGTCGCACGCTGAAAAGGTTCCTGGGGGAAAGGGCGGAAATATTTTTGCCATTTGCGCCGGCTGCTGTTCGCAGGATTATATATACAATATTTATACAGTACCTATATATTTATATTTGTATATATACCTCGTATATATGTGGGTAGAGTGTGTTGTGTGAGGATGGTGCTCGCCTTGTTTTTTTGTCTGTAATTGATATTTTTGGTGGGGAGCTTCTCGATTCAAAACGCCGGTGTTATTACGTTCTTCTGCTTCATACGATTCTCCAACGCACGCTGTACGGTGACTGATTTACGTATGCATGATGTACGTCTGCTTATGTTTGTTGTTGTTGTTGTTGGTGTTCAGGCATGGACGGCATCGACCGACTCTTGCAGATCGTGGCCTACTATCGACGACGGCAGCCTCAGTCTCCGGAGGTGAGCGCTGCTTTTTATTGGGGCCATGTAAATGTGCCTATTCACAATACGAGTGCTATTGTTGTTATTACTTCAACGCACAACGGGCAGAACCAGTCATGAATTTCACCCCTCCCCCGCCCCCGGCCATTGTGAGTAAGACCACAGGGGGAACGATTGTTGTTGGGGTCAAATGCCGGAAATGGGCATACTGGTTGGGCATTTGATGAGTTTGACTGAGTTTGATGAGTTTGATGAGTTTGACGCTTGGACTATGAAAGTGGTTGCGTGTTTATGTCGCGGGTCGCGGGGACAGACACTTTGTATATCACCGACGGTAATTCCGTGATTTGGAGGTACTGTACGAAGAAAAGCAAGAAAAAACTCCTGACAGACCACTTGGACAGACCACCCCAAGAGACCATCGACCGGTCTCCAACGTTGAACGGAATGAACCGGTTTGGAGCGGAAATGACGTGCCCCGTAGCAGTGTTTACACATAGTGGAGGCATGCAGACCACCTGCACGCGTCCCACGAGGGTACGGATGTTTTGCTGTGTGCCTGCATCTCTGCCCTTGCAGCTGTAATACATCAGTGTGTTGGGTTTGCGGGCAAGCGGAGCCTTTCCACTGGGCTGGTCCGCTGAGTGAAGCTTAGAGTCAACGGAGAGATTGCTGTGCGCTACATGTGGGGCGCCTTTGTTTATTTAGGTCTAGCACTACCTGCTACACCGCACCCGAAGGGCATCGGGAATATACTAAAGATGTGGTGCGTGATCGTCGACCCTTTTTTGTTCGGTTTGGCAAGCCTTCCCCGGAGGCTCTGAAGATAGCGGGCTACGATTGATGCGCTGAAGGGTACCTAGTGCTATCAAAGGGTTTACGGTGAAAACGATCTGCTGTCATTGTGCTTACCCACGGTACCCACTCTCTGCAGTTCTTGGTGCCTTTTCATGAAAGCTCCATAGAGCAGAGAACCGAGCCCTCAACATGAACGAGAGTAGTAGCACTCGAGGTTAGTTAACCACAGTGTATCCTATCATGCTGAAATTTTACTGCGACACCATTTTACGGCAGTACCGCACCTTAAGCTCGACACGTTTCAGGAAGGGATAGGAAGGGAGATGATGCTGCAATGACTACGGTGGCCACGCACAGTACGAATTACACTTGCGTAGCGTTTTCTATCGTTTTTTTCTGTAAGTGCGTCTGTGGCCTGTAACATCACTGTTTTTTTTGTTATTGATATTTTTTTTATCCTGCAGCGTATTGGTGAAAATCAGGCTTCATCACCGTCAACAGGAAAATCAAGACCAACATTTTATTCAACTGCGCCCTATCGTTCGACGATGTACCCATGGCTCACGCGCGGCTGTTGATGTCGATGCACCTACTGCTACTGCTGCTGCTGCTGCTGCTGCTGCGAATCTTGTCAGGAAGAGGAGTGCGTGGAGAACTTGTTCGACACCCTCGCGGCAGCTCTCCTTGTCCCGGACAACCAGTCCCGCTTCCGCTACGGTAAGCCTCGCGTGCGATATGACAAGCCTATGGTACCTACCTGTGGTTCGCGGACATATTAACCCTGTTAGGGCCCAAGTCTCTCCGGGCCAGTTTTTGGGACAACCTACTTGGAATTTGAGTGGGTTGTCTCCAAAACCGGACTGCACTCTTGCAAGGGTCAAGATAAATTTGTTTCATTGATAATATACTTAGAATAGGGGTAGCAGTTTTTGGCCATAACATCTCAAAATTTGCACGACTGGGGAGGCTCCTTAGCTGACGAATGACCCAGTGACGCTCAAATAAGTGGCATAAACGCTATGTTTCGATAGTTACCCAATAATAATATACAGGTCTGTTTGTCTAAAAGTGCGCGTACGAAGAAGCACGTAAAAAGAAGACGAAAATATCCCGAGCATGAGTATACATATACCTACTGCTGTAGGGCATATCATTGTCCTGAGGGTCTCACTGTCATGTATCTCGAGGTCAGATTGCCAGTGAGGTATAGCCAGTGTACTGGTATAGCCAGTGTACTGGTACAGCCAGTGTATTGATAGCATACGTCTCCTGAAGCGAGAGAGCGTCATAAGTTAGCAGGTATTCCTTTTTCTTGGCATGCATCCGTGAGACGAGCCTATGGCAGAAGGCGAGCCAAGGCAAATAGGCGCTCGAAAGCGTCGCGCGTGCGGCACATACGATGGCGTTGTGTGTACCTGGTAGGTTTTAGCTTCGTAATCTCTCCGACTGCTGGAGCGGGCACTCTTCATTGGTCTGTTCTTGATCTCTGGTGCTTTCGATACTGTAAGCGAAGTTCAAGTACAATAATACTACAATACTACAATACTACAATAATACTATAATAATACAATACTACAGTAGCTGGTATAAGCCGATCCCATGGTAAGGTAAGCCGCGCTTGAACACCACGCGCGTGTGACCCATACGATGGCATGGTCGTAATTATTTCATGGCGCGAAGGTGTGATTGAGGAGGATTTTTTGTGATTGTGGGCTGACGTGAGTGCACTGCTGTGTGTCTGTCTACCTAGTCTATCAATAGTGTCTGTCGCGTCGTGCCTGTTGTGCCTGTTGTGCCTGTTGTGCCTGTCGAATAGAATATATCTGACACGTGGACAAGTTATGCGCTAGACTGCCCTCGGTAGGCACCAATAGTGTTCGGACCTTGCGGTGCTAGTATCGCGAGAAGGAAAAGTAATGATCTCGTCCTCTCCTCGAAAGCCAAGCTAGTGACTATAAATAGATAAGAGTCTGTGTCCAAATTTGACCCATACATGCGTTCGTGGTAAGTTAATAGTACCTGTCTAAGGGAGGATAACAACTGTGCCTGCTCTTGATATTTAATAGGTGTCCTGGATGGTATCGTTAGCTGGTACCTTAGGGTTACCGTCGCGACGGGGGGTGGGCGTCGCGCGGTAACGAGATTTGCCAAAACTGCTGTGCAGTACCACGTATTAATAGTCAGGAACGACTTTATTTCTGGATGAGTATCGCTAGTTTTTCTGGTATCGATTTTGTCACGGTCGCCGCCGTCGCGGCACTACTTGTCCCCGCTGAGGGCTACTCCAGAATATCAACAGCCTATCTATTGTTGAATTGAGGATTGTGTCCCAACTGATATTTGCGAGCTGCGTACGTTCGATCAATAGTATGATGACATGAATCGCTTACGTTTTGTATCAAAAAAGAAAGGTACTACTCGTAATCTGTTATGTGTATTGAGTGACGAGCTCTGTGTGCCATACCCCCTTTGGTTTGGTCGCAGGCGAGGGTTTCGAGCTGATGCTTCGCTGCCTTCGGGAAAAGAAACATGCGGCGTGGTGCGCCGTGAAGGTGTTGGACTTCGCCCTCACGGACAACGACACCAACTGCCAGAGGTTTGCCATCTCTGCCTCGACAGTAATCGTTACTCACGATGGGCTATGATATGATATGATTTTTTTTGGGTGTGATGAGGGACGATTATCGTAGGATAATATGTACGAACCAGGTATGATAAGGTATTTGTGACACTGCTGTACTTTTGTGGAACTCCGTATCATGGTTATCGTATTTATATGATATTGTTTGATGTGATGGTGATATTTTTGACATGATAGGACAGTTGGTATGATATGACATAATGTGGTATCGTATGAATTGTTTGATAATATGTTATATTAATTCTGTGATGATATATTATATTATATGAGTATGTATACCAGTTTGCTGTGAACGTGTTAGACTTCGCTCTTACAGACAGCAGCAGCCCTCGCAATTCTGTCTCGAACTACAGTACGTATTGTCACCGTTCTTGTATGTTCGTATAATATATTTTGTATGAAATTATAACCCAACCAGCACCCGGTGGAACCCCGAAATGGGACAGTGTGGTTCCAGTTCTCGGTCGATTTTCGGCAGGAGAGTATACTGACAGTAGCACAGGCATGAGCACCGACAACACCGCTGACAGGCGAACCATTCCGGTTGAGACGAGTCTAGCAGCAAGAGCAGGGCAGTAGGTGCGGAAAAAAAGAACAGATCTTCCCACCCACCCTCCACGCAGGGTTAGTAGTCGTTTTCTACACGTTCATTGCAATCCTAGGGATGGGCGCCACGCTGAGAGTAAACTCAACGCGGCGTTTCTCCCGGGTAAGCCCCCCTATGCTTACGGTGAAACTTGGAACGCCTCGGGGACGGAGGGTTTATCCAATCCAATATTTGCGTTGGTTGATCGGCGACAGCGTAAAATAGTACCAGGTGCCTGCTCGTGCCGCTGGCTAAGCTATAAGGGCGGGGGGAGGGGGGGCGCCCGGCTTCGTGCTTGATGATGACTTGCGCATAATAGCAAAGGTGCCCATACTTTTTGTCATGGTCTGTTCTTTGTGATTTTGTGCTCACTCTTGCCTTGTTGCATACAGCTTCCCTACTTCTATCTCCTCAATACCGCGCTATAGTACGGTTGCGTGGTTGCTGCTGCGTCTTTGGCTGTGTAGATGGCGGCTTCAATGAAACCGGGTGCTTGTGGGCTGTTTCACTAGATGTCCACCCCTAACGCTTGGTGTTGTTGTTGCTGTTGCTGTTGCTGCTTTTGCTGTTGTTATTGCTATTGCTGTTGCTGCTGTGCGGGGTTTCAGGCTGGTTGAGGTCGGGGGTCTGAAGGCAGTCCTGCCGGTCTTCATGGGAAGGGGTGCCGCTCGCAAGCTGCGCCAGAAGGTGAAAAAGGAAGCCTTGCACACGCCAAAATTTCGATGTATCACGAAAGTCGAAGCGCGAAGCACGTCCTGGTATACTTGGCATATTAATAGCGTCGCTCTCTACGTAATCATTGAGCAGTGAATCCTGTCCTCGCCCCTGCCAGCTGTACGGAACGGATTATTCCGAGGCTAGTGATTAGTTGGTAATCCATTGCTTATATTGCAGAATTTTGCTGTGATTTTTATTCAATTTTTTGAGTTTGGGGGGGTATGGATGGGATAAGACGGTGAAAAATAATCTCAGAGAGCTTTCGAAGAATATTTGAATGGCCATCGACCAGCCGGCTTTTCGCAAACTTCCGGTGGAAAGATATCATATTTATTTGGGAAAGGTATTTATACTTACTCCTGCTGTCCCAGCCGTACCACCCCTGGCTGGCTGGATCAGGAAATCAGCTACGGTATACCTGGTATACGAGTATTAACAAACCACCGTACCCTATCCTTTCAAGCCTACGAAGCTATCATGCGTCTGCCTCAATTATTGACTATAATACACGTGTTGTGCTGCGTTTTTGTGTTGTGCGATGTGGTGTTGTTTTGTTTTGGATTCAGCTTATTAATAGTTTATTGTTATGCCGTCGACCTAAAAACACCACCAGGTCGTAGGTCTGTAGTACAGTGTAGAAGGACAGAAAGCAACTGTCTTGGATTTAATCCAAGGTCACACAAGCAACAGAAGAGTACAAGGATAAGATACCATGTGTTCTGTTGTGTTGTGGTTTTATATTTGTGTTATGCTCACCGATGTGGATATTGAATTCAGACATAACTACTTTAGTTTCGCCGAACTTCGTTGCCACCCAAATACCCCACGGACGGTCGGCCACATTTAACGCAGTATTTACAGTACGTTCTCGTCCATATTTAGTACCCGTCGAGCCGACGGGGTGTTTGCGTCCGTCAAAGTACAGGCAATGGATGGACGTTCTCGAGGCACCCCTCCCCGCCCCCGACACGCCACGCCTGGTCTAGTCTAGTTTGTCACTTGCCTGATCGAGTTGTCTCTCGTCTGGTCTCCTTGTGCCGCCGTGCTTTTGAAACTGCCGTTTTTTCTGTTTTTTTTGTTGCTGTCAGAAGCGGAAGGCAAAAGGCGACAGAAACGCCCTGGAAGAGCACGCCATCTCCATCGTGACCAGGTCAGTTTAGCCATTCACTACTACTGCACACCTAGAGTGAGTTGACTGATTAGACTAGAAGCCGGCGACTCGTTCCTTGTTACCATTAGTCGGGTAGATGTTGTTATAGTCGTATGATAGTATTCTCTACAGTAGCTGACTGCCGCGTTTGTTTCTGCAGGCTCGAATAATATTTTTCATATTTAGTCAACACGTATAGCTTATTTACTGTATTACGTAAGGCGGTTTACTGGCTTGAGTCCATAGAACAGCAGCATTGCAGCAGGCCAGACATTTCGGAAAGTATCCTGGGTATCGCTGGGTGGTGGATTGACACCATGACCTGCAGGTGTCCTTGAGAGTGCTTACTCTTCGTCTGACGTGCTCTCTCATCTGACGTTTCATTCCGTCTTTCATGCGGGGGCAGTTTCGCGGTGCATCTCGAGGACCGGCCGGAGCACGAGTGTCTGAGCCGTTTCGTGTCTAAGTTTGTCGAGGCCGGCATGGAAAAGGTCGACCGAGTCATGGACCTCTACATGGAATATTCAGACAGGTGAGGGAGGTAAGGGAGATCAGCCGATTAGTTTTGTCGGTTGCGCTTGGCGTGTTTTCACACGTCGACTTCGGAACTCATTGCCACAATCGCTCGACATTTTCATTCGCTCGGCGGCTGATTGAGGGGACCACGCCGATCGCGTCAAGGAGTGGTTGAGGATGCTTTTTGTTTCATTCTCGTCTGCTTTGATACCGGAAAGGGTAGCTATCTGCTCTAAAACCAGGAACGTAACCCACATAACGTCGGTTGCACATACTATTGTTACTGTTCCCATGGTATGGAGAAATGTTTTTTTGTGTGTTTTGGGGCATTTGGTCCGTTCTTTTGGTTTAATCTTGACACGTGAAATACATACGGTGACGGATGTTGAAACAACCGCCCACCCCCCTACATACCCCAACGCCACCGCCACCCCACCCCCACCCCCGCACGACGCACGTTACGCCTAGCTCACGATACCTATACCGACCTGGTGCACTATTTTGGTGCCGACGGACTTGTCTCCATTGACTTCTCGATTCTGACAGGGTGCTTCAGTTCGAGGCTAACGAAAACTTAAGAGCCGCGAGGGACGAGGAAGAGGGGGACAGCGACGATGATGCGGAGACGCTAGAGTTCCGCAGGCAGGAAGCGGGTGCATACACGCAGCAACGGTTGGCGGTCGTCATGGTGGTCACTGCAGCGCACAGCTCGGCGGTAGCGAAGAGGGTGGCCGAGAAACTGCACCAGGTATGCCTATGCCCCGTTTTGTCTTGGTACGCGAGGGTTTTATTATATAATCAACAATTCGACGTCAGCTGCGAGTTCTCCCGGCCGATTTTTCCTCGACTTGACAAGATGCACCGATGCAATCGTCGATGCGGATCTTGGTAAATCTTCAAAGCAAGGCTTGCCGAGACGGTATCCTTGCAGATATGTACTGGTATGATATGTGTCGTTGCGTATGCCACTATTTGTACTAGTGGAAGTAAACGTATGTGAAGGCGAGTCATACTACTGTAGCCCACACAAAACTCAGCAGAGTCCGCTACCCACAACTCTCAACACCAGCCCCTACCCTCTACCACGTTTGGTACTACTACTGTCGTACCAATCTATAATAACTGTCAAACTTCCTGGCCTGGCGGTTTGTTTGTTTGTTTATTTTACGCTCATCCCACCACAGCACGGCTGGAGCCTGAGGCACGTGCGGGCAGTCCTGTCGAAGTATATCGCCAACCTCGGTCCCGGCTCCCGCCAGCGAGAGCGGCTAGAGGCGCTCCTCCCTGATGTCCCCAAGCAGCCCGACCCAGAGCCAGCGGTGGCCGAAGAGAGCGCCGGAAAAGAACACCAACGGAACGGCGGGGCGGCAGCAAGCTCTAACAGCCCGGGCAGCGTCAACAGCGCTGACAGCGAGGAGGAAGATGCGTCTTCTACACCGCCGCCCCCGCCCCCTTCCTCCCCTCACCCTGACGACGACGACGACATTGACATGGACGACTTCGATGGCGGTGATACACCGCCGCCCCCGCCGCCGCCTCCCGATGCCTCCCCGCCCCGAGACTCTTCCCCGTCAGCCTCACCGGAGCGTTCCCCGGTCCAGTCCCCGGCGCGATCCCCCGTGCGGTCGCCGGTGCGGTCTAAGGGAGACAGCCAAGACCGGCGGAAGGAGAAAGCGAAGGCTGATAAGAATGGTGAGGGCTGGCGTCGAGCCGAGAGATCCGATAAAGGTGGCGACCGTCGCACCAATGTCGGAGACAGAGGTGATCGTGACCACGACCATCGTGACCATGACCATCGTGACCGTGACCATCGTGATCGTGATCACCGCGAGCGTAGTCGCGAGCGAGACCATCGCGATGACAGGAACGGGAGGGACCACAGGGGGGGGGAGCGTGATAGAGACAGGAATGGCCGGCGTGGCGATGGAGAAAGGAGGGGCGAGCGCGAGAGGGAGCGTGGGGGGGACAGAAGAGGCCAGGCGGGGGGGGGCGGGGGTAGAGATGACCGCAGGG
>JBBMHQ010089029.1:0-10859 GCA_037834295.1 Postelsia palmaeformis | reverse complement strand
CTTCTCTCACCCGGTACGTGCCTTTATTTTTTATCGCGCATAGGGTTCAGCATTCCCACTGCTCGTCGATTTTCATCGAGTGTAGCTCACTCACGCTCTCGCGCTTTCCGCTAATCAATTTATTTTATGCAAGAAAAAGCCCCTGAACATGCACTCAGTGAGACTCGAACCCACGAAATTGATCTTGATAGGCGCGCGCACTACCTACCGAGCCACCGAGGATGGTCCCCCGTTGGTTTGTTTGGAGTTAGCACAGGAGACAATGCGATGTCAAGTCATCATACTGGATGCGACAGACGACAGGCACGACATTAACTTTCTCTGAGAGACGGAACGAAAATAAACAACAAGTAAAAAATCGAAAGAGAGAAAGGAAGAAAAAAAAATGTCGGGCCCTCCCACAGGGGATGTGGTAGGCACCTGAGAACGAGCTAAAGAAACAGCACCGCTACAACTACCATGCCACTAAGATGGATTGAAACAGAGTAAGACTACGAAAGAACACGGCAATAAAAGGCAAACGGAAGCACAACAACACAACGACAGCAACAACAAAGTGTCGAATATGTCGTATTTTCTCACGTGGAGCTCAGATCATGTACGAGGTACTGGCACTATTCACAATCAGAATCCACGATGTACCCATAACACACACATGCCCGTATGTTCATACACCTTATTTTGTCTTGACTACGATATTTATACTGTTCGAACTTTCCCCTGTAGTAGAGTAATAGCAGCAGTACCAGTAGTTTATACCAGGAATGTACAAGGATGCCCATATGTGCGGGCTACATGCTCTGTAAGAAAGAGTGACATGTGAGTGACATGCTCCAGGGAAGGGTGAAGAATTTGAGAGGCCAAGATATTACTTCAGGTATAATCATTACGATTAATCATTGTCGTGCGTGTCTGTGTTCAAGACATCAACAGCAGTGTCGAGTGTTTGGACAGCCGACGGCATATATGCTCCGGGAAGGAGAGGAGGGGTTGACAGATCGCGTGCGAGATGTATGATTGTGACAGCAGTACAGCAGTTGACGTAAACGTCCAGATGTTATTGAATACCCCGGTACCTTGACACCGCCGTTTATCGTGATGAGGGGCATTAAGTAGCAAGCTAAGAAAAAAAGGTAAACGAAGCATAGCGTTTACTTGTGTTCTTTTTTGTGTTAACTGCAACGGCCATGCATTTAAGAGGCACTGGTCGTAGTGTGTACACTGCTGCTGCTACTGCAATAGTTTGTCCAAACACGAAACGCTGGCTGCGACACACTTTTATGTACTTATTGTGCTGGGTATGTGTGCTGCGGTGGGAGCTCGGTGCCTTTTTGAAGGACTCGGTGCAGCTCTTGCCAACACAGCCAAACATGTTTTGCGTACAACAGCGTATGACACCTCTCGGTATAATTATCAACAAATTATTGCACGTCGCTCCCCAAGAAGATCTAAACACTCATAATTTTGGGTATTATTTGTTTGCTTTCCAGAATCGGAGCGGCCGTTATCTCCAGATGAACGAACAGGCTAGCTAAACTATAAGTAGGAACGAGTAACCAGACCCCGGACTGTCTGCGCACGAAAGCACGCAGCAGCAGCAGCTCACAGCCAAGGCCTACGTATCTTAGGTCAGGTCAAAAGCACAAGCAGGCCAAGGCACCCTAACTTGTTTCGGTGCAGCTGTCAGCGATCGAATAAACTTATGTTTTTGAGTTTGTGCGAGGTCGCGCATTTATCAATGCGACAGCATCCTAGGTCGCGAAACCGAGGGCTAGACGCAACCAAGCACTGGCTTGCACCGAGGCCGCATGAGCAACAAAGTGCGCAGCAGTAAAAGCACCAGCAACGCTTGGTGAGTAAATTTGTTACGAATAGCACGCAGTATCACTGCGTTATCTTTATTCCCACAGGTTCGAGCCCTCTTTGCTTTCTGTGGTTGTAGCCGTTATTTACGACAAAATAGTACGTGGCGGTGACCACAATGCTTTCGCAGAATATTACAGGAGTTGTTCCGCCCTCTCTCCCCAGCACCCCCTCTCCCTTCCCGCACCATATCATCGTTTGAGCCAGCCCCAATTTGGCCCTCCGAGGAAGGGGCCAACATGCGTGCAGCCGCTCGCTGGCTGCTGCATGCGTTGTCTCGCTGCTGTTGTTGTAGCTCTTAATAGGCGTGTGGGTGTTCTCAGTTTGTTGTTCGGCGGCGCGACTCAGTTTCTTCTGTGTGTGATCCACATCAGCACGACTGCTGTTCACTCGTTCTGAAGATAAGTTTGAACCTTCGTCCAAAAACAATGAGCGATACGTGTTGCGCACGTACAACAGCATATGCCTCTTGGTATGAGATTATGCAATAAATCGTTGCTCATGACTATTAATATGACGGAGGACCATAGTACATAGGATCAAATGTTGGTGAAAATTGCGATATGTAAGGTTTTTGTCTGTACCGTCGGTCCTCTTTAACATAGTCCCACATAATACTACCCTGACCATCCTTACGAAAACAGTTCGAAGTGGTTGTTCCGGCCTCCAAGGATTCCATCTTTTCTCGATCACTGTTTTGTTCTTCCCGTTCTCGAGGTTTTGCTCCCAGGAAGAAAACGCCTCGGGTTTCCGCCCCGACTTCGATCCTATCTCCGCACCCACGGCGTGCCGCGGTGGGTCGGGTCAGCTCCCCCCTCCGGTTATGCGCACCGGTCGACCCTGCGGAGTCTCGGCTTCCCGCGACATATTTTTCGCGGATAGATGACATCTTGACTCGGTGCCAGAGTGAGCAAGTGTTCGCGATGCTCGCCTGTCAGGCCTCGCGGTGTAAATAAGTAGTCCTATGTGCTGATACTAGATTCCCCTTCGCCCGAGGGCGTTGCAAGCTGAAAAGGGAGGGAGAACAGAAGGTGTCCGTTCCTCGTAACAGGTACTCGTACCTCGTGTATGCGGAGCGACCGAGCAAGAGCGCGAAGAAAAACAAGGTAGCCACCGGGCAAGTAAGCACCGACTGCCCAGCCCAAACGAGGTTATAGTTCGTACACTGGTAGTTCTATATTGTATGTGTGTTTGTCATGTTGTACGTGGGTCTTGCTGGGAGGACCCGTGAATTGGCTGGACTTGACGGCTATACATACACTCATCAGTTGGATGGCGAAGTAAGCCAACTAACTAACTTGCAGAAGAATGAGTCGATGACGCGTGCTACGAGTTCTGACGGCATACGTGGCAACGCAGTATCGCTGTGGCGTAGCTTTGTGACCACATAATAATAACTTGTATCTCTTCTAGGATTGAAGAATCGGCACGGACACTGGTTGTGCTGGATGTCGACGGGCAGAAAAAACGGTTTAATGTGAAGAACGTACACACACACGATTGGGTTATATACCTTGTAGCACTCTTTGGCTTGAATATTTCCTGAATGGGGGCTCCTTAACCCCTTACCCGAAATAGTCGGAATGCCATTATGGTCTTGAAATATTATTTCTTGTACCAGGTATACCCTAAGTCGTGGGATTGTTCATCAACCACGGCACTTTCCCATTGATAAGAAAGTGCCAGTTTTTAACCTACTGATTGTATAGACCTCAAGCGAGGAACCCACTTGAAAAACGATTGCTGCCCCTAAACCTTAGACATGCTCTCAGCCCTTTTAGTTAGTACTGCAGTCCCGTTTTGGGGACAAACTACTTGGAATTTGACTGAATTTTTTTGAAGGGTACTGCGGTCCTAAAAGAGTTAAAAACATGAGTTGAGCTACGTACTACCTGTGGTGTGAACGAACGCACCAGACAGATACAAAGACAGAGGAACCCTGCGCCTTACCGCCCGCAACCAGCGACCACTGTTGGTCAACCAAGCCTACCAAATACGTTTCCAGTAACTACGAGTACGGCAGGTAGTCGCCGAACTTCTGGTCAGCTGACTTCGCAACCCCACGTACACGTTGTGTGTAGAAAATTATGTTCTGCTTTGGTACGTTTTGCGCTCCATTGGTCGAAGCAGGGCTTTGGGTAAGCTGGACGTGACAGCTATATACCAACCTGCTACCTGGTAGTTGGTATCACGAGGGGACACGTGTAGTACTACTCAGAGCCCACGATGGTAATAAAATACGTGTCCCCCCACGTGTATGAACACGTACTTGGTTCTGAGTTCTCTTTTCCCCCCGCATATTAAAGAAGCTACGTAGTTGGGGTGGCGAAGCAAGCCGACTGCCGTACAGGGCGTTGAGTTATTTCGAACTGAAGGGTGCGATCGTCTTTTTTGGGTGCTCGATTTTCCAGAAGTAAGGAAAGGTTGAGGTTTGCCAATGCTGAATGACAAGGTGTTTCCGGGAAAAGGTCTGGTCCGAAAGAGAGCCTTCCGAAAATAGAGTGTCCGCCTTTTTTTCGCACCCACGCCCTTTGAGGACCGCAGTCTCTTTAGATCACTTTTGGCGCCAAACTACTTGAAATTTGAGTGGTTTGCCCCGAAACGGGACTGCGGTCGTGACGGGGTCAACGTCGTCGATGTTAACAGCACCTCTGTGCGAACTCAGCGCTCTTGACGGATATCTGACTCACTTTTGATGCTTTTTAGGGCTGCAGTCCCGTTTCGGGGACAAAGTACTTGGAATTTGAGTGGTTTTTACTCAGAACGGGACTGCACTCCTAACAGCCCTAAGAGGGTCACGTCTTCGGTATGCATGTTATGACCTGATTCAAGCCGCAAGCGCGCCAATCATTCATCACAGGAAGATAGGTACATCCTCACGTTACCGCTCGCAAGTATTTTATGGGGGGACGCAGTAGTCATAACCAAACGTGGTGTGTGATCATAGGGGGATGCATGGTTTTCGATTCTGAGTTCTGATTCTTAACTACATATGCCCACCCTGAGGATGAGACTCAGCGAAAAGTTTCATGTCGATGTATGGAAATAGCGTAATGAGCGCCCAAATGTTGGAGGTAACTCTATCAGCAGTAGGAACGGAGCTCCGTCTCGAAAGGGATGCGTGGTCAATGGTGGAATGACTGAGGCAAGCAACAAATGAGTACGCCCCCCTGTAATACATGTGTATATACGGGGGCTACTGCGGGACAATACATGTGAAGAAGTATGTAAAACTACTGTATATATATTGTGGTAACATGGGAAGATACCTGGTTTGTGGGTCCATCGTGGGTTCTGGTTGCAATACTCCCCGGTAAAATATATTTAATACCTACCAGGTATACAACTAATCACGATTTAAGGGGGACCATAAATAGGACTAAGGTACACACGAACACCTAATAGAAGTACTTACTCAGATCTCACTCTCTGAGTCTGCTCGGTTGGTACATCCCTGGCCTCTCAAGAGCTCCCACTTTGGAACAGCCTCCCTTCATTACTTGCCAGACCTTTCGAGCGGTTCTTTGTTTTCTCCATTTCTCTTGGTACTCTTGGTCCTTCCTTTTTTCTTCTGTCGTTTCGTGTGCGTGCGTGTACTCCGAGTGCGGCACTGCGGGCGAGCCCGGCGCCGTCGCGGGTGTCAGCTGGTGCTGGTGGGTAGAGGGGGGGGTCGCAAGCAGCGAAGTCGCCGCTTTTGTGCCTAGGCGTCGCGTGTGCCGCGAGACACTTATTTTTACTTTCGCGGGGAACTATAGTAAATAGGGCCTACGGTACACACAAGAACCTATATATTTCCCTATTTTCACCAACAATATTTGGTCCTATTAACTACAGTATGGCTCCCCGTAATAGTAGCATGTTGTCCTATTCACTATGGTCCCCCGCAGTTGTCGGGGGCTTGTAGCCATCCAACCCTCAACTTTACTACAGCAGTGCCGGCCCCTCTATGATGCCGGGGTGCATGCGCGAGCCAACAATACCGGCACTACGTATAATAGCGGCAGCCGGCGCCACACTGGTTCATCCCACCTGTGCCAAGCGCTTTCAGCGGCACTATAGCGGGCAGCCGGCACTAAGTAGGACACCTGCACTATGGAGGGACCACTACTGCTGTGTACCATATCAATCGCCTTTATTTGGCGATGTACTGTCCGAACCGATACAAGGAATGCTCTCATAACTCCTTTTAGCCCCTGGTCCACCTAAAAGGCAGTACGGCAAGGAACCGTGCCTTGATCGATCAGTCATAACTGGTGCGAGCGTCGCCGAGACAGAAAGAACAACAGAGGAGAAGCGCGACAAGCTGGGAAGACAGCTCAGTCGCCCTGGTCACATTTGATATGGAGGCAATTTGTGTGGCATGTATGGCTGGCAGTATGGACCTAGGACCCAGTACGAAAATGCAGGTTGCCTCTGGAAAACCCTTGATCAGCCACACGTGTTTGACAGGATCTCTTATTTCCCCGTCGACTCGTGTCCAAGTAGACGTATGTTCATACGTACACCCGCTACGAATGGGCGCTTTTTGCGTCGATTTCTGCACAAAAAGGAAAACTCGCATTGGACGAATCCGGTGGCCTTCTGTTCCACTTCGAAGCTAGCCCGTGCTGAGCGGACGAGGTCCGCCACCCCCGTCTCCGCCTGATTTATTGTTTTCCTGGCGGATTCGAATTGATCAGGTACTGCACCCGCTGCGGGATCGGATGACCGTTCACTGAACCCTGTTATTCCCCCACTTGCATTGAGTGGAACACCCGCTTGTTCCCTACATACTTGTAAACTCATGTTACTCGTTGAAATGGGCCCTGACTGGTATGCGTGTTTTTTTGTTGTTGTTTCCTTTGTTTATGTGTTCCTTCGTTTGTTTGCCTTTTTTTTTCACAGGAGGTAGAGGTGGAGGGGGAGGAAGAGACCAGCAACGGTCACGCTGCAAAGCATGTCGATGGCGACAAGAACAACAACAAGAGCGGAGACGAAGAGGGGAGCGGGGGCGAGGGCGGCGAGGCCGAGGGAGAGGAGGGGGACGACGACGACGGCGAGGACGCGGGGGAGGAAGAGGAGGACGAGGAGGACAAGCGGCGGCGACTGAAAAAGGAGAGGAGAGAGGAAGAAAAAGAGCATCGAGCCAAAAAAGGACGCGAAAAAGACCGGGATAGGGATAGGGATAGGGATAGGGACAGGGACAGGAGGGAGAGACATTCGGCCAAGGATAAGCGAAAGAGCAGCCGGAGGTCGCGCTCAAGGTCGTCTTCCTCCCGCCGCAGGGAAAGGAAGAAGGCGAGGGACAGCGGCAGCGGCCGTGACAGGTAGGGAGGGGTCTTGTGGGTTGTCTATTGTGGGTGCGGCAGACGAGGGTCACGGGGTTTGCAGACGAGGCGGGCGCGTTTGTTTGTGTAGTCGCGTTCAAGGGACGAATCGCAGTGGGCAGCGGGGAGGAGAGCCTGGCATGTGATCCCAGATCTGAGTTACCACGACGTACGAGCAGAAGGGAGCTAAAAAAGAAGGGCAATGTATTCACGGGAAGTAAAGAGTAGACGAGAAAAAAAATAAACAGAAAAGGAGTACACAGGGAGGGGACTTGATTGCCTTTGTTTTTTGTAACCCTTCAACGACTGCATCCGTCCACGTTTTGTGGAAATATTACTCGGAATCAGACTGGGAATATTCTCGCAGTGGGAAAGGCGTTATAGGGGCCTCGGCCTTAATCGCAAGGTCGGAGTTGCGATGTCAGGGTAGCGGCAAATTCCGGGAAAAGGGAAGGAGCAGCATCACCGTCTGTGTGAGGCAGAGAGGTGGTTGTCGTGTTTTGATTCAACGAGTTTTGGATCCGACGAATTGTTGGACTCCATGAATGTTTGGATCCAATGGACCTGTGGAATTTCTGTGTCCAACGGATCGTTGGACCTAACGGAGTTTTAGATGTGACGAATATTTGGGTCCAACGCATCTGTGGATCTATCTGTGAACCCAACAAACCTTTGATGCAATAGACCTTTGGATACAATGTCTTGTTTGCTCAGCGTGAAGAGGTTGAGCTTTGTAGCGCGGAAACGTATTTAATACCGGTAGCATTTGTCTCTGCTCGGATTACCGCCGCGATGAGTAGCAGTTCCAGCCTCCTCCCCCCCCCCCCGCCTTACGGCGGTGGAGCGCTCGCTCCTGCATCGCGTGCCTGTTGATTCGGTGTTGATGTAATGTTGAGGTTGTTCGGGGGGGTGACGTTGGCGGGTAGTGGTATTATACAAGGTGAGATACCACACACTGCTTGCTCCGCCAGCGGAGAACTTGCACGTACGTACAAGGTTATTTAGATTCGCACGAATGCTTTTTACCACCTTTATCACCTGGCACCCTCTTCCCCTTCGGTTATTTGATGCCGTAGTAGGCCCATCCCACTTGGCGCCCTGCTCCCACTTATAGTTGTTCTGAAGATCGTGCTGGCGTTGGTGTAGGTGGTATTGGTATTGATTGAGGTTGGTCTTGTTTGTATTCGTAGTAGTTTTGGTATTTGATGATAGTTGTTGGTGTCATCATTGCTGATGTCAGTGGTGTGGATCCTGTTGGTGCTGGTGTTGTTCCGTTATTGTTCCGTTATTGTTCCGTTGTTGTCGTTGGTCTTGGTATTGATTGGTGTTGTCGTGTGGTGGTGTCACTGGGATTGACGATGGCGTTGGTCGGTGTCGGTGTTGAGGGTAGTGATGATGGTATTGGCGTTTTGTTGGCGACAAAGTTGGCGTTGCTACGGCGTGCCATGTTGATGTAGGTGTTGGTGTAGATGTTCTGCGTGCGTTCTCGTCGTGTGCGTTGGAAATTTGGGGGTGCCGGGCAGGGGACGGTTACCCCACACACCCCATCTCGCGCACGGTCGCGCCTCCGATCTGAGAGAGAGTAGCCCGCGTATCGTTTACTGTCTCTGTGTGTGGGCGGGACCAGGATGAGTTCATTGATGAGCACTCATGATGCAGGGACTCCGAGGGTTCACCTGGTATCAGGTACCAAGTATATATTATTACGTACCGTTCGTGGAGAACCTCGTGGGCGCGAGTGATGCTGAGGAGCATCACATAGAAACATGCCTGCTCTCTCTACGCATCCCACCGCACCGTTACATAAATAACCCGACGCCGAATACACGAGTACACTGAACAAGTCCGATGTCCCCGGGTGGGTACTCATCTAACATCCGCGGATACTAGACCGACGAGGCCACGTGGAAATCTGTGTTTTTCGTCGCATCGAGGCCTTTTCTAAGCTCACTGTTTTCTGTTCTCGGGCGTAGGGTGCCGATCAATGATATGATCGAACCTCGACGTCGTAGCAGTTTGCGCTGGACAGATGGTTCGATGGGCAAAACGTGCAAGGTGCGTGACGTAGTTTTGAGAAATACGTACTATATGACCCCGGGTCTTACTTTCGACTACCCATGTAGGGAGGGAGCAGGAAAAAGGGGGATAATAAATACCTGGTGAATGGGATAAAAAAAGGAAAGAGGTTGGTTTTTGGTTTAGCGCAGCTTCATGTCACGCACCCGTCGAACCATAACCATCCTTTCATTGAGCTCTGACTTGGTACAACAAGCTGCCTACTGCTGTACAACTGTAGTGCTTGGAAGTGCGAACTCTACTCCTACGTACGAAAGTATTTTCACGATTTCTGTGTTTTTTTCGTGCTGCAAGTTACTTTTTGATGTGTGTACTCTTCCGTAAAGGTTTCCCCCCTCCGATTCAAGACCCTCCCCCTCTCTCCTTGGAACGCCTTTTTCCTAATGTTGATCAATGACGCCGCAGAGATCGGGAGAGGCCCAGGTCTCGAGACAGAGAGAGGGATCGAGGACGGGAGCACCGCGACAGGGATAGAGAGAGGGACCGCGATCGAGGAGGGAGGAAGCGCGACTCGGACAGGTAACGACCGTTCAATAGACCGACCGACTGCGACTGCCCTACCTACCGACGTGCCCATGACGTATCTATGTTCTACCGTAGGACGTACGTATGACGGCGTTCTGTGACCATAGGGGATAGGGTCATAGACGTGCCCGTGTTGTATGTTTACGTTTTGTACAACGACACATCGCAGTAGATGAACGATGTCTACACACATATACCGGTTACAACAGCAGCAGCAGAAGTGGTATTGTTCCAGGTACTGCTGTACATTCTTTTAATAGCTTTGCTGTTGAACCTGCTAGAAATAGGTTGCATTGCTTGTTATCGGTGTTTAGTTTCGTCACGTATCATGCATACGTATGGCGTCGCTCTGTGACTACTTTTGGCCTTGCCGTACGACGTATGCACATATACTCGTGTCTGTGCTGTATCAGTTCCTCTCCCCTCTCAATGATATGAAAAGGCAGAGGGCGAGAGCAAGCCGTGGCGTTTTGTTTTTTGGTGGGGGGTGGCTCGCTGGATTGAATTGGGGCATTTTTTTTCTTATCGTCTTGTTTCGTGGATTGTCTTGGCTGGCTATGTCCTGTGTTTTTGTGTTTTCCTTGATTCGGGGCTGACGTGCCCTTATCCCCCCTTGGTGAGCACCGCTACTAACAATAACAAAAGCAACAACAACATCAACACCCGATCGAGGAGAGCCAAACAAAGAAGATTACAAGATGACCTTCAAAACGAAAAAAAGAGGAGATAACGGATAGACTGGTATTAAATAGTCCAGATGAACCTATACGGGTACCGGATACATTATACGGGGTCCACGAAACAAAAGTGCGTTTCAACTAAGAGGCTTACGGATGTATCAGCGTTTTTTCTCTCAATACTTTATCCCGTTATGACGGGTAGGCCTACGAGGCTTACGGATGCATCTACGTGTTTTTGTCTTTTGTCTTCTTTTTTTTCCGTTGCCTCGATTCAGGTCTAGAGACGAAGACAGGAAAAGGTCCCATGCGGACAAAGACCGAGACGGACGGGGGGGCGGAGGCCGCAGCAGCAAGGAGGAGTCGCACCGACACCGCCGTAGCGGCAAAGAAGACAAGCACAGGGGGGGTG
>JBBMHQ010089018.1:0-10860 GCA_037834295.1 Postelsia palmaeformis | reverse complement strand
CCTTCCTTCCTTCCTTCCTTCCTTCCTTCCTTCCTTCCTTCCTTCCTTTCTTCCTTCCTTCCTTCCTTCCTTCCTTCTTTCCTTCTGCCTTGTTTCGCAGACGGGGAGCAACATCGAGCCGTTTGAAGTCGAGCTCCTGAGCGACGTAGAAGGAGATTCAGAGAAAAGGAAGCCTCGTTCGAGGGCGGAGACAGGGGACGTCGTGCCCTCGGAAAACGATGCTTGGATGCGAAACATCTGGGGGGCGGAGAACAGGGCGGTTGTGATGAGCTATTTCTGCGTGGGAATCGCGCTTCGCTTTTTGACCACGCCTATATCCTACTACACTGTCAACGTTCTGGGTGAGTTTTCTATTTATTTATTTTTTCTCTCGGTAGGGTACACCGTTCGTTCGATATCACACTAGTGTGATGAGATAGCACCCCTCCTGCGACGGAGTTCCTATTATGGGGGGCCATAGTAATTAGGGCCGAACATTGTTCGTAAAAAATTGGAATCATGAAGGTTTTTATGTCCTACTCCGTATTTACTACGGACACATACAACGAAAATGGCGGCGTTGGGAAAGTACCTCGTCGAGAGTCTTCCATAGACAGATACGTCGCACCATCCCCGCTGTCGGTAAGTGCAGCTTGGAAAATTCCTACGAGGGGGGTGTGATATCTCATCACCCGTGCAATAGTGGTATCATAATTATTTTGTACGTCGTCCTCGCTCTTCGCTAAGTGTTACAACCTGGGGTTTGGGGGATGCTGAAGATATGGGACCGGGATTGTTCGAACGGAGGGAGAAAACGGCATGCCGCTTCTCTTGTTTGGTGGCCCACTTGTTGCTTCGCCTTAGTCATTCGAACGTTGAAGCACGCATGGCTCTCCAGGCCGAGGGAGCATCGTGTGTAATATTTACTGCGCACAAGGGCATTGATCGTATCACGTACCTGGTAGTGTTTATGGGAAGACACCCAAGAGGCAGTTACATAGTACTCCCAATGCTGTCTCTGGAAATTCCTACACCGGGAAGTTAAATGGACTCATCGAAGCTGATATCCACATGCAAGTCCGCCTCACAAGCGGCTCTTAGTAGGATGCAGCACATCCTTCATGCGACTCGCCGGACACCTCACGGGCGCTTCGCGCTTGGTGCAAGCAAAGTCTGCCTGGTCGGTGAAAACCCGACATGCTCCGCCCCGGCATTGTAGGGATGCGAGGGTCTGTGATCATACGACTACGGCCATGCATGATATCGAGTACATATCTCCTATCGAGTACACCCCTCCCCCTCACTATGTAATGTATGGAATCAACGTATTCAGCGCCCGATTGTTGAAGGTGTCTCTAATAAGGAGTAGGAACGGTGCTTCGTCTCGGAAGGGATGCGATGGTCAATGGTCAGATGACTACGGCAAGCAACGAATGAGTATCCTTCCCCCCGCTCCCCCCCGTCCCCACCAGTCCCTATTTATTGGCTTTACGGGACGCATTCGCTTGTGCTAAAGCAATGGCCTCTACCGTGAACGGCAGGTTCGACAACTACCTCCGGCAGCTGTGCCCGGACAACATGCCCTCACTCGGACGGGAACATGGGTCGGTGGCGGCGGAGGGTGTCCTCCGGGCCGGCGACACGGACGGTAGGCACGGGGTTGTTGTGGACCTTTCGGTTTCTGCTCTTATTGATCACAGGAGGGAAGTGCACAGCGGCTATGGAACATGTTCCTTAGCGAGAAAATTAGAGCTTTTAGTTGACGATTCTACCGTACACTACATTTAAGACAACACACACCCTGTGATGAATATTCCGTGCCGAGTTTTTCCAAACGAATGCCTTACGGAGGGCACACCCAAAAAAAATGGTGGCATTGTTTGTACAGGTTTCGTCAAGATCTGTCCATGGAGGCATTACAACTCTGGGTGTTTGCACCCTCCCCGTTGTCAAGACACTCGGCTATGGTCTAGCTATCGTTAGTGCTATGCGGCATACGCAGGAGGTGCAGCCATATATTAGGGAGGACATTCTGCGGTTGTTGCCTACAATGAATATAGTGATGTTGATTGCTGTAACTCCCGGGGGAGGGGGGGGCTAGGAGTAGTGGCGCTAAAGGTTAGGGCTCGCCCGTCTCTGAGAAAGCAGGCAATAAAAGGAGACGAGCGCTGGGCATCTGGTTTTTACGTCAGTTGATATCACCGTTCGTTAGCAGACAAGCTACTGTGCCACCCGTGTTAACGCTTCAAATTCAACGAGAGAGTGCAAACATATTCGTGGCAGGGGCGTCAACCATCTTCGATTTTTCGGTGAATCTGGACACGATGGCCTGGGAGGCCTGGGCTGTCCCCGCGTGGGAGTATCCCAAGTTTCCGGCCGAGGTGGACTTCCAAAACCTTCTGGTGCCTACCGTTGACTCAACACGGGCCCTGGCTGTGATACACCACCTTCAGGTGTGACTCAAGGGGTTACCATATAACATTATTGACACCTTTACCATCCTACCGTGCTGTTCCAATATGAAGGACAACACTGATTTTTTTTCGTGTTCCGCAGTGAAGAACATGTTCTCTTGGCTCGTTGCGCATGGAAGGAGCATGCTCTCTTGGCGTGCAGCGCAGTGAAGGAGCATGCTGTTTTAAGTTTTTTATTTGTCTCCACCGCAGATACATCTGTTTCTTACTGATGGTGGTTGCGCAATGCCCCTATTCCGTATTGCTGTGTACCAGGCCATTTGTTGTCGAAATTGGTTGAACATCCCATCAGGACCAGGACATTTAGTGAGGCGGCCTTTACGCTGAATATAAATTTGACTTACTTCTGCTACTAATAGGACTATGACAAGGCGCAGCTCGATGAATTGTGGGCATTTCGGAATAGGTATCGTGTTGATAATTGTCAAAAGAAAATGCCCTTATCTATAGGTGCCCCCAAAAATCCACCCAACGCTGCCCGTTTTGCTGCTTACTGCCACAGGCTTGGTGCCTAGACATCGCCCAACGCAGCTTTCTCTATGTAGAGACTATTATTCGCTTGCCGCTGTCGTCGTGTTTGTGGGGAGTGTTAACACCTCACCCAAGGTCAAGGCTCCGTCGGACACGGCCGCCTTATATATCATTTTCTCACTGTGGTTCAGGCCTGTTGACTACAAAGCATTACCAACTGGCTTACTGAGTCAATTGACTGCAGTATGTAGGCTGGTTGGTAGTGATATGTAACCGACAAATCGTGCACCTTAGTGGGTTCGTTGGATCTCACCTATGCTGCATTGATCCCCGGGGCACCCCCCTCGCCACGTACCTACTGCATCCAGGAGCACACTGTCATACCCATTCATAATAGCGTCTTTCCCGCGCGCACGCTCGAAAAACAATAAACATGAAGCAATGTGAGCTTCTAGACTGCCTTGCTTGTATTTTACATTACCGCCATACCGCCTTATACCGCTCGCTGTTCGCCACCCTTGTGTCGAACGTGCCTCGCGATGTAGAAACAACGGCATCCTGTGCTCATGGTCGGCGGGAGTGGCACTGCCAAGACGACGACGGCCTTGATGTACTTCGACACCCTGAAGAACGACTCGATGCTGGTGAAGCGAATCAACTTCTCCTCCGCGACTACCTCGGGAATGTTCCAGGTGAGCTCCCCGTACGTCATGACAGGGGGAGATTACTGCAGTAAATTTCGGAACCAAATCCGGGTACGCACAAGGAGCATCCCCAGATTGGGAGAAAGCCTGCCGGAGGCACAGTGGAAACACATTAGAAAAGGTATTTTCGCCGCCAGCGGCATTTGCATTACCTAAAAACATCAATTAGTTTCTACGCCCGAAGGAGACGATGCATCAAGGCAAAACCTAGGTCATCTGACAAACACGCGCCGGGGTGCGTGGAGTTCGCAGCTAATCGTGTCCTTGCGAAGCCCCTCAAGTGCGCATATGCATACACAGCGAGTTTTAGCGTCTATATGCTTTGATCGAGCTCCAGTGCACTTTTCGTCGAGTGGTGCGATATGGGCTGCTGTGAACGCAATATAGGTATCGCCGTTCGCCGCGTGCCCTTTCGTGTACCACCATTGGGCTGCGGTTGACTTGAACACCTCGCACTACTACACGGAGCCGCGACAATTTTCAGTGTAGGGCCGCCTTCCTTCGCGCCTCCATTTAGATAGTATTGTAGCCGGGCTCAATGCGACCCCTCCATGGAGGCTACACAAAGCTCGGAGAAAAGCACCTGCTGTTCGGGTGGGATTTGGTCTGTAAGCACCGCATAACGTGCCGACGCCCCGGCGCCAGGAAAACTCGCCAACCGTACTCGGTCTGTTGACGTGCAGGCGACCATTGAAGGCGAGCTCGACAAGAGGGGGGGGAAGAACTTCGGGCCTCCGTCTGGATGCGGCATGACGGTATTTTTGGGCGACCTCAGCATGCCCGATGTGACATGCCACGCATAGTTCGCGCCTTCATTTCGACGATTTATACGCCTGCCAAAGACACAGACAAGCAAGCCTTACGTGACTCGCTTCGCCTGGGTGCACACGGTTCGCGCCTGAATTATTTCGACAATGTACACATCTGCCCCAAAGTTACGGGCAATCAAAGTTTGCCTATATAGCGCATTTTGCCCAGGGATATGCCGGAGCTTTATGCGCTGCGGTTGTATACGCGGCGTGAACCTCTGAGAGGTGGGAAATGCTAGGAATTTTTTCGTTCGAGATGGTGCGAACGGTGGACAATGCAAAGTTCTTTGCTCATATCGCGTGTGAATACACGACGTGTGATTGCGTGGTAAGACGTGTTCTCGGACGTACGTACAGCCCAAAAGCAACTGGGTTTTCCTGTCGACCTGACTGCATCAATCGCACGGCAGGTGAACGAGTGGGATGACCAACCCACCTTGGAAATAGTTCGTCAACTGGTGGAAACAGGCGGGTTCTGCTTCCTCGATAAAGACAAGCGCGGCGACCTCAAGGTACGTTATACCTGCCCGTGGCGTTGGAGGAGTTATCTATTTTCAACACAAAACACACAACAAACAGGCGTGTCCTCTCTTTTTTGTTTGCAGGAAGACCCTGCTTATGTGCTCGTCTTCGCTCGTGTCACGTTGCGCAGGCTTTATTGCCTTATAAAAAGTAATATGCTGTGGTCTACCTGTAGTGCTGAGCTTGACCTTCTTCACTAAAAGGGGGGAAATCGTTACCACAACAAACAAAAATATCGCGTTCACGCTTTTTTGCCTGCTGTTATTTACATTCCTCTGTCGAACATCGAAACATGGCCGCCTGCTGGGGTCTCTGAAAATGGTTTGTCATACCCCACCCAACAGGCCCAGAGTGCTGTTTTTCGCACCGAGGCGTTCTGCGATACGGGCATGTAGAATATTTCGGCTACAACATTTGTGACTGAAGGCTATGGTAAAACATTGTTCAAGGAGCGATAAAATGTCGTTGGAATGTCGGTTTTGTCAGTTTTACCATATTCTTTGATGCATGACTACAAATAGCCATGGAATTTTTCACTTTATCGGGTCGTACTCATCATTTTTATCCAGGAATCCAGATTTTAAGAACGAGGTATGCCTACAGTAGAGCTCCTGAAGAGGAAATGGATGAAGCCTCCTATCACTTATTTGAGTGCAATCTCTGTCGTCGAAACGCACTCCACCCTACATGGGATTGCTGTCCACCGCTATGGTCACCTATGTACGTCAAGGAGGAAGCTTAGCAGAGGTACGAACCGTTCGAGAACAAATCTGTTGCTTGATGTTGAACCACAGTAAATAGGACCGAAAGTTGTTAGTAGAAATAGGTGAACATAAAGGTGGTTATGTGTACGGTAGATCCTATTTAATATGGCCCCCCGTAATAGGCGTTTGATTCATTTTTTTACGGCTGAGCAGTTTCACTTCGATATCAGCACCGCGTAGGATAGTGGTTTAGATCGCAAATGTATCGAGTTTTGATATGCTGGGATTATTTAACGCAGTACGTACTGTTTTTGATGATCCGCAGGTGATTGAAGACTTGCAGTATGTGGGCGCGATGAATCACCCAGGGGCAGGAAAGAACGACATTCCCAACCGTCTGAAGCGCCATTTCTTCATCTTCAACATGATCGTCCCGCCAGAGGAGAGCATAAACTCGATATATGGGCGGATGGTGAGTCGGACCTAGGAACGATTCTACGTGCGGCAGGGGGGCTACCCCCTTTTTCGCTGGCGCCTACCCCACTTTACCTTATTCTATCATACCCCCCACCCCTCTACATACGACTACGGCCATGCATGACATAGAGTGCGTATCTCCGATCAAGCACCCCCCCCCCATCTACTCCACCGCATCATTGGCTCTATACCCCACTTAAACTTGGACTTTGTCTTTGTTGGTGCGGCGTTGAATACTATCCCGTGGCGGCGCGTAAGCGCTAAACTGTTAGGCATGAAAATCTTACGGTAAGACTGCAAATATATAGGGCAGTCGATTGCCCGAGTGGCTCTGAGTGGTCGAAAAAAATGGGCTTAAAAATGACCCCTTCCCTCTCCTATCGTGGAGGGGCCCTTGGAGGCAGTCGCTTGCGCCAGTTTGATTTCGCGCTTCTGCATCGGTTGTATATTCAGTCGTACGGACGGAGTTCTGTCTGCGGCCGTGGAGGCTCACGTGTGCGCTGGTGCAGACAAATAATTGTCACAATCGATCCAGCGTGGAACTACGGAGAACGTCACAAGTGCTTCCGAGGGTGGCGTTGCCTTGGCTATTGGTCGTGGCGTCGCTGTATACACGTAACTTGCTGCTGGTCGTTTGCAGTAAGAACAACATAACAGTTTGTACACACGGACGTAGATTGAAGACAAGACACTATGTTCCCGCCGCGCCGTATCATGCTACATCTTGCTTGTGTATCCTTCAGGTGAAAGGCCGGTTCCCGCCGCAGGAACGACGACCGACTTTCCTGCTCTTCAGCGAACGCTTGCCCGCGGCGACAACCGCGCTGTGGCGATGGATGCGAGCCAAAATGCTCCCCTCGCCGAGCAAGTTCCACTATACCTTCAATATGAGGGAGCTCTCCAGGGTTTTTCAGGTATGTAAAAAAAACATCTCGGTCGAAGAACTAGTGCTACTGCTGTAGACGTCATACAGTGGGGCACCCACTTTAAGAGCATCCATCCGTTTGAAGACTTTCCGAGATATAATACTAGGTAAGCCGGCTTGTCACGACAAAAAACTAAAGTCGGAACTGGTACCGTAAGTAGTAACAAATAATCCCATATTATAGGAGATTACACCACGTTTATTGGTTTGATATATGGTGGTTTCAAAATGGGCAGGTACCGCACTGTACCTTCATCAAGGGGTTGACTAAGAATTTTTCAGGCACGTAGGGCAGAAACGTCGGTCGCAGGGTTGGGTGAGAGTGAGAAGGTACGAAGGCGCCCTCAGTTTTTGATGTACCAGGTATATAGGTAAACATACACACAATCGATATAATACTTATTCGCGCCTCTTTTCGTGAAACCCTTCTCTGTCACTATTAATAGCTCACCTACCGGCGGCCCGCCCTTCCTGTTACTAATAGGTGCTGGGGCTTCTGATTGGTACATGCATGTGCTAGATGTATGCCCGTTCTGTGGACCCCTTCCACGCCTGCGACAGATAATCGATTCCCACTTCATCATCTGATTTTTTTAAGGCAAATCTATCCCGGTCTTGTACAATTTCGCGAATGTTGCCGGGTGAGACCCGTAGATAAATCCGTACGATCTACTACATACAATAACGCATGTTTCCTTGGTTCAGATCTGTACTATTTGCAAGTCCTGCACAACCTCTCACAACGGCGGATGAAAGGAACTAGATGATCGAAAGTATCTAGATCATGATCTGTTCGGGAGGTGTTCAACCCTTCTCTGCCAATTATGAATGCGCCTAGATTATCTGCTGCAAAGCATGATCTTTTCGAGAAGTGTTCAACCCTTCTCGTCCGATAACAATGCATGCGCGCCCACGTGATCTACAGTGCAGTAGATAGATCGAAATCTTGTTCTGAGATGTGACACGCTTCTCCTCTCTTTCTAATAGTTCCTGCATGTGCCTGCCCGCGGTCCGCCCTTCCTGTTGCTGTCACAGGGCCTTCTTCGCGCCCCGAAGGGAAGCATCCCGACGGAGGTGTGTCTGGTGAAGCTGTGGCGTCACGAGTGTTGCCGCGTTTTCGCGGACAAACTGACAACTCTGGAGGACAGATCAGCTTTCCTGAAAGAGCTAGGCCACCAGACCGCGGTTCTAGGACGCGCAGTGCTCAGCGCACCTCAGGTAAAACGTCGGTTGGACAGATTTTTAAAAAACCGGTTTCACACATGTGGCAGATCATCGAATCGCCAATTTACGATTCAGCTACCAGGTATTTCTCGGGATACACAACAGCTTTCCTGATCTGTAGGATTTATGGGTCGTGCTACCGGGTGCAAGCCGTGCAATCCGCGTGATCTACGTAACACATGTTTTGTTGGGGTTGGATCTGTACGGTATAGATCCTGCACTACATATCAAGAGGGCATGTTATGATCTATCTGATCTATCTTGTAGATGACCTATTTGTGGATGATCTTTTTCGTCCGACGTGTGAAAAGGGTTGATGTAGATTTGGGATACTCTTCGTCTAATAACTCGCTCTCGCCCTAGTATACTAGGCCTGCAAAACGTTTGTGCATATCAGAGTGCAAGATGTTCGGCCCCACAGGTATGCACGAATGGGGGGCAAAAATACTACCCTCCCGGGCGGAAATTTGAGTATCGTCTGGGTTTCAAACAGAAAATCAGGGACAATCTTCTACTCTACTCAGTCAGCGCTATCCCTCCTGAGCAACACTGACTAGCTTGCTACTATAGTTGTAGCGCGCTTGTGCCTTCCAAAGCGAATATTTCCGACTGACCGGGCTCCTTAACCCTATATCGTCGAAATACCACTATTGGAGTGTTACACAGTATTATTAGTGGTATACCTATCACTAATAGGCTGTGGGATTGTTCATCGGGTTGCACCTTTATTAATAGTTTTTTTTAATCAAAATCAGTTTTCGGGTGTCCCTGAGATATAGAGCTACTATACTATGATCGAGTGCGGAGTCCCAGAAAATTTGAGGCTACCCCCACTGTGGCATGCGTCATTTGCTCGAGTGGAGTACCTGATGGTAGGTTGTCTCTTCTATCCAGTACCACAAACTGTCCTTGCTTTTCCACGCAGAGCGGTAGTAATCCAAGCACTAGCCGACCCGTTCACGTATTCTAGCCTGACTCCCGAAGAAAGGAGCGTGAGGAAGAAAAATACAGAGAAACAGTGAATTTAGTTTGCTGTGAGTGATGCTTGTCCGGTGGACATATTGGAGTCCTTGGGCTCGGACCCGTAGGGACCACAAGATATTGGAGCTTCGGGGTCACAGGCGATGCCGGTACAGACTTACTGCTATTTTTGGGTTTGCCATCCGACAATGTGCAGGTAGCACGGGCTTCGACGTTGGTCACTCAGAAACATTCCCCGAGAGAAGAAAACCAAGAAAACCAAAAAACGAAAAAGGAAACATATTGGCCTTAAGCAGTCTTTTGGATTACAGTAGCTTATTATACTGCATTAGCGCCAACGTTGGTCACTCATAAACATTCCCGCAAATAAACAACAACAACAACAAGGAGAACCGAATAAAACGGAAACCTATTGGACTACAGTAGATTTAACGCTGATAACTCATTAACATTCCCCGAAAGCACAAAGCAGAGGGAAACCAAAACGAAAAAGAAGCATATTGTCTTACACCAGTCTATCGCACTATCGTAGCCCAATGAGCTACAGTAGCTTCAACGTTGATCAACCATGAACACTATCCGAAAGAAGCAAATCAGGGGAAACGAGAAAAAAAGGCAAAAAAAAGTTTGCATGAAACCTGACTCCTTTCTGTACCTCCTCCTGGTTAATCTCTTTTAGATTCATTACAAACGTGGTCGAGCACAAGGTCTACAGTAAAATATACCCTTGGGCGGATCTGCTGAAGGAAAGTCACCGAGAAGTTTTACCCTACTCTTTCTATATGGTTGACTCCTGAGTTGGTCCGTTGCAGAACGATATCCTCACGCGACACGTCAATCCGCGATTGGAGCGGATAAACTTAGTTAACATTTTCCGGGACCCGTAACGAACGGCGTGCACAATTATGTGTCGCCCTGCACGCAGCTTGGCTATGGACCTGAGGCTGAATACACGCCACCTAACGACTTCGCTTCACTTCGCTTCACTCCCCTGCAGGGCCATTTGCGGAATTATTGAGGGATTTGGCTAAGGCTTCACCACCAAAACAGAAAACAGCCCGGTTTTATTTACCTTCATACCCATTCGTTTTACGGGTGGGCATGAGTAGTAATCAAAACCCGCGATAGACCTCAAACACGCAGTATCCCTCTACGTTCACACACTTATTTTGGTTCCGATTACTATGCTGCCGAGTAAAAGAGGTCTTACGAACCCTGCTCAGCGCCCGCACGCAGCTGGCCATGGGCCTGGGCCTAAACACGTACCACTGACATACGTGACTTTGGTTCCCTGCAGGGCCATCTGCTGACTTACGAGATGGTGACGGGCGAAAGTCCGGGCGAGGATGAGGTGTCTCCGCAAGCGGACGAAGTAACGCTTCAAACGGTAGTTACACAGGAAGCGCTTTTTGTGGATTTCTTGAGGACCGACGAGCACGACGAGGACGGGGTGAGATATTCTCACGTTTTTATTCAAGAGAGCATTCATTAAGTCGGTTCAGTAACGCTTCGAAATGTCACGGGTCGAGTCGAGTCGGGTCGGGTCGGGTCGGGTCGGGTCGGGTCGGGTCGGGTCGGGTCGGGTCGGGT
>JBBMHQ010089007.1:0-10860 GCA_037834295.1 Postelsia palmaeformis | reverse complement strand
GGGCGTCGAGGGTAACACCTCCTACGAACTAGGCTGGAAGGTGAAATTGATGATTGAAAAAAAAAAAGTGAGGCACCGAAGGATTGTAGCTCTGATGTTCTCGACCAACTACGAGTAAAAAATTGCCAACGGTACGTACGTACGTATGGTTCTTGTCAAGTGTACATCCTTTACACTAAGTATCGACCTCACCGTCCTCCAAAAGCACTAGGTCGTCGTTCACTCTTCGTTCATCCTTCGACTCGCCAGTCCCCATTGCAGCCCACGAGTCCTCCTCGTGATCTCCACGGCCCTATCCCCTCACGCACGCAAATATTTTGCCGTGCGAACCAGACATGTATCGTGGTCCAGGAGCATTGGATGGTCACGAACAACGAATCTTCATCACACAGCAGCTGGACTCGAACATCGAACTCGTCGTAATTCGCATTCCGCACGAAAAAGTCAACAACTTTGGTCGTTTCGTGTTTCAGACGGCCGCGGTTTCATTTTATGAACACGCCGCCAAATACAGTCGAACTCCCTAGAGGCGGCAAAAATCGCCTGCACTTCAACAAGTGCAACGCTCCACCTTGCAACACAATGCTGGTGTGGAGGGGCGACCGCCTATTGATGGTCCTCTCTACGCTTGGCTTTGCTCGCTGTTACCTATCGCCTAGGTTAGGAAGTCCATTTGCCCAAAATGCTCGCAACACACAGCACCGTTTGTTCAAGCGTGCTCGTTCCTCGGGCACACGTCGTACCAATGCCATCGTCGGCCCAAAGGGTCGCGGTGCTGAGCAGGACCCCGACGCAGACGAATGGGATACATGGGAGTTCGGATCTTGGAAGGTAAGGCTGCTATCTGGTATCCGACACTTATCCTCATGAACGGTTACGTTGCACCTTTGCTGTTGTGACCTGTGTGACTCAATCGTTACTTGATGGCACTCCTCTCATGTGTCCACGCAAAGGTCTTGCGTCACTCCCCTCATGGCATGGCAACCTACTGGTTGCGCTGTGCCGCTGCTGTGCCGCTGCTGTGCCGATACCTGGTACTGCTGTGTTGTACAGAATCGCGGCCGCACCACTATTAGTACGGATAGTATACTCGTACCTGGTATAGTGATCAGTGCAGTTTGCGCAACATCCTCCGTAGTATTTGTACCTCACGTGGACATGACTACGCGGGACAATCGCGAAGCTTGTGACCAGGACGTACGCTACACATTATGCTGCAGCTGTTACCGCCCTTGGTTTCTCGTCAGCATGCACCCGCCAATCGATACTGCGAGTACTCACCACGAGTATTAATCCATTCAGCAGACGAGAACGCACGCGGAGAACATGGCGGAAGCAGCTGCAAGGGCAGCCGCTCCCGCCAGCGTTTCGAAGATGATAGGTGTCGGGGGGGAGCTGGCCGGGCAAACGGCCAAAGACCTCGATCGTGCGATCGATCTCCTGAAGGGGTACCTAACAGAAGACAGATTGGCGCGGATGCAAGACGTGCTGGAACAGCGCACTGGTAGCGCCACCATCGTGTTCGAGAATCCTGCCAACCCCAACAACGTGAGCCTCTGACTGCTGCACTCTCGACGTATGAAATAGCAGCAGTACAGCAGTACATCGTATACGAAGTGCACTGCCGTAGTTAGGATAACGGAATTGCGAATTGCACACTACCTTGCCGGATGTTGCGCCTCACAGGCAGGCTACGGTCGATCGGCGTGCCATTACCTACTGCTATACATACCTCATTGCGGTCAGTCTGCAGTACGAGGTATTTAATGTGTGGGTAGTCCAAATAGAGCTCTGACAATAGAGTACTCCACGGAGTAGAAGCGTTGGGTTAACAGGGGTGCGATCGTTTTTCATCACTATTGATGTTGATATTGATATACCAGGTATATTTTGACATTGATACTGTAGTTTGCTCGACAACGGTAAGAGTGCTAGTGTCGGCACATTAGTGTTTTCGGCATGCTGTTGATTGGCTCTTTCCGAAAACCCCTCCCTTGCGCGGTACAGCAGTATTGGCCCACTTCTTATGCAGTCGGATTTGCAGTCATTCGGAAATGGTGCTATCGACGCGTTCGCACGAGCTTTTGTCCCGAAAATGTGCGAAACTGCCCTTTTTTTCCGATCCAATCCCTGATCGTAATCGTATTTGACCCAGTTGGATCGGAAAAGTACCCAAGGTGATTTCCTGCAACTGGGCACCTGGGGAAACGGGAAACAGCTCTAGATAGGTCTTGGAGAAAAGCCCAACTCATTCTGAGGCGAGAAACAGCAGGTTCGCACATTTTCGGGGCTAAAGCTCGTGCGAACGTACCGATAGCATCATTTCCAACTGACTGCAAATCCGACTGCATAAGAAGTGGCCTGAGCAACCTTCCCGTTCTGGAAAAATCGTGGTTTGCGCAGAGGCCGGCTTCCCTCTTGCGGACACATAAGTACAGTGGATAGTACAATACCATACGTACACCTGGTACCTGGTGTACTACTATTATAGAGTCAGTGCGTACAAGTGGCCCCTGCCATTATTGCTGTGGCGTACACTGCTTCTCTGTCTATACCGATCTACCGAGTGGCCCCTGCCACTATTGCTGTGGCGTACACTGCTTCTCTTGTCTATACCGATCTACCGAGCGTGTGTGTAGCACAACGGGGGGGGGTGACATAGAAATGCGGTGCATAGACCAGCCCGTCTTGCTTCGATGCCGTCCTTCACAGATCCCTCGCGTTTGTTTGTATATACGATGTGTAGAGGACATTAGTATCTACTGCTTCAGGTTGTCGATGGGATGGTACCGCTTCGATTTCATACATCACCACGTACTGACATACGAAACATATATGATGTGCGTCGATGCCATGCTGCTGTTGCGATGATACGAGACAGGTCTGGGCGTGTCTCCGAACCCTGGACTCGTTCGGCATACAGCACGCGCATATCGTGTCCGATCCGTCCACGTACTCCAAGAAGGCCAGGCTCCAGACCATGTGCACCGCTATGGGCAGGTAATCCATTCACGCGTGCGGGGTCTTGGAGCTGACTCACAAAAACACATCGGGTACGTTATTGACGGGTCATTCCTGAAAAAGTGTGTGATGGTTGAGTGGAAGGCAAGGGGCGTTGATCTTGTGTGGATTTCAATCGCGGAGTTCTGTATTACTTGGAGTTTATACGAAGTACGTACAAGTATCTACTTTGGTTTTCGAAGGCGACACATGCAGACACTTGCTCGTGACCTCCCCGGTGCAAGCGACGAAGAAGAAAGGAACAAGTAACATCCCTTAGCACCATGATGCAGTAGCAGGTAGGAGGTTTCCGCGTCGCTCAGGATCATCTACAAACTACGACCAGCACATGGTGCATTTTGTTATTCTTCACATGACCTTAAAAATCGTAAAATCGGGACCACCCTAATATAGCTGGGACCTGTAATTGTTTGGTGTTCTGCCGTGTCGTCATCTTAGCCAGAAATGGCTTACTCTATATGGCCACGATAGCCCGGAGGATGCCGTGGCGAAACTGAAGGAGGACGGGTATCAGGTGAGCCACCCCGGCTGGTCGTGCCGCTCGCGCAGAACCACCTCTGCACGCACATACCTGGGCATTTTTCTTCGGGATATTCCCATTTTCTTTGTAGACCTACTCGTGCGGCAGGTAGGCTGGATTGTATCGCGTTTTTTCACCCATGGCGTGTGGCAACATTTGTTGTGGTTTGTTTTGACCCCAACAAGTTTTCCCCATGCTGCCGTTGTGTTGCTGGTTGCCGTTGAATGCATGGCTACGCAAGTGCTGCAAGTATACATGGCACATGACAGTACTTTGGTGTTGTAGCGCTAAAAGGCTTCGCGTTATTCTACTGTAGGTGCACTCCAATCACCTGGCGCAGAAATCAATCCGCCGGTAGTACGGAAGTAGCAACAAGACTCGAATAGCCCATTGCATTTACGTACCTTGTGGGTGCACATTGAGGTGGCGCCATTATCTCGAAAGCTGTGTTACTGTCGCGCTTCCTTCCCAAAACGACCGACTCGCTGTCCCGCCCCCCGCCAAGCCACCGTCGGTTGAGATAGCGGTCTATCCCGTACAACCCATGTAGTAAATACTTTTGAGCAGCCAAAGTGTCGTGCAGCTTTACAGATATACCTGGTATTATTTAAGAATCACTAGTGTATCGCAAACCATGACGAATGACGGCCAGGTGGTAGCGAGCGACCTCTCCGCATCCGCCGTTCCCATCGAGGAAATAGACTGGTCCGTAAAGACGGCGGTGGTGCTGGGGAATGAGGAGCGAGGGATATCGGATTCGATGCGGAATATGGCGGACGCAACTTTCGTGATTCCGATGAGAGGGTTTGTGCGGTCGTTCAATATGTCGGTGGCGTGCTCCATCATCGTAGCACATCTATCTGCCATCAGGTGTGTGCGTGTGCTATTGTGGCTAACCGTACTGGTTGATGTAGGGCTGTGCAACATTCGCTGTGGTGCTGTTACCCCCTTGGGGATTCGGTTATAACTTGAATATATCACAGGGAAAAAATGTCGAAAAATAAGTGATGATAGTGACGATTCGTGTACAGCATGCATATTGCGTACGGCTCTGGCCGTCTACTGTAGACAATAATATGAAGAGCAAGCAGTCCGTATGTCTAGGCGTAGAGTGGCAGGCACGGTGGCATGGTGCTTCGGTAGGGGATAGGGGGTGGTTCAGTGTGTACGAACTGCCAGAGTCAGTGTGACGCAAGTAGGGTATGGAAGTATAGAGGAAGGAGGTGTGCGACACACACGGAGCATGATGATGATGATGATCCCCATGCTGCTGCATGCACGCTCTTTCTGGTCGCGTGATAACAAACATCATAATAAAATGATGGGATCGCATGTGTCGTAATTTTGGTAGTAAAACGGCCATTGTCATAGTTGAATTGTTTTTTAGCTGGTTGCATGTACGTCTTCAGTAGTAGGTGTCCTTTGGTTGGGTTTATTATGCGGTCTTTGTGAGACCAGGGTCTTCTGGTCTTGTGTGTATGAAATTGTCGTGCCTATATCTTTAGCTAGAAAATTCAGGTCGCCATGCCGTACAAAGGTCATTCATTTGTGATGATTAGGTACTGGTACCGACGCAGAGTTATCTCTTTGGGTGCCATATCCGACTATTTCAGAGTTTTCTTGACTTCATATGTAGCAAAGACGAAGATTACTACGTAATCATACTGAGTGCACACTTACGCCTGTTTTCCTTCCTCCATCCCTCATACCAGGTACGAATTAACCCCAAGTCGCCCCCGTTCCTCGAGCACTGCGCCCACACCTCACCTTGCTGGACCCCCAACAAAGCGAAACTTGCGTGTCTTGGAAAATTCTACAGGGCTCTGAAGCACGGGGACCTTCCGGAAGACGAACGCAGGAAGGTCATGGCGACTTGGCTCATGCAATGCGTCCGAGGGTCAGAGGCAATTTTGCGACGAGAGGGAATCGTGATGCCAGACGAGGTCTTCGGATCCGCAGAGGACGGGCCGCAGACCGTTGCAGGCTTCCGCGTACGATGACGCTGCGTGTGTTGCTTTGTGACTCTACATTGCTCACGTTATTAATAGTGTGGTATCTACAGCAAGTGGTACCTGGGGTTATTTTTGGGTAGAAGGGAGGGCCAGTGTGCAAGTTGAGGACAACGTCTGGGTCAAAATTGGTGACACCACGAGACGCTGTGGTACTATTAATCTGTTTATACAGTACGCGATATGAGGAACATATAATCTCTATTGAAGAGCCGTTCCCTACGCACGTACATCTTGTGGGTCGTTTCCGCAGTTTTGAGCAAAGCCATGTACCACGCATTTATTTGGTATCATACCAACTACCAGGTACCTGGTGATGATCTAAAAATATGGTTTCAATATAACAGCCTGCCCCTCACTTACTCGTCCTGCCTCACAACCAATGCTTGAGCATGTATTTTGGCTGTACCAGGCTGTATCGGCAACAGGCTTCCAGTGCACGGCTCGGACGTGAGTGCAACACTCAGGCAGCAAGGGACATACCGACAAAACCGCACAGCTTGCTGAGGTCATCGATCACCAGTCACAGACATGCTTTGAACTCGCTTTGTAAAAATGCCTTGTTCTTTAATACAGTAGGCATCCTCTATTATACCACTGCCATGGCATCGTGGGATTTTTCGGGGACTCCTGGGACCCCCCCCGGCCACGTGGTTCGTGAACAAAATCACAATAACAAATCACCGGTAAAACCGATCAATTATCGACATCGACATCGACATCGACATCGACATTCACGCCAGGCCATCGCTTCTCAGTACACGTTTTCCAGCCGCACGTTGATCGTGCGCGCTTGCGTGTGTACCTACTCGACCGAGGCGTGTTTGGCCTACAATATCTCCATCAGTGAGCGCCCCGGGGAGCAATCAGTCTTGATAGCAAAGAGAAACAACCGCAGGGTACAGTAGTATTATCCAAGGTGTGGTACGTTATTCCCTACAACGCCTCATCCTCTAGAAAGCTGTAGTCGAATCGGAAATCGGACTTAATGCGCTGGCACCACCCGGTCTCGTAATCGAAGTAAACGTACGTGCCCTGCTCGTACTCGTCAGTGGTTATCTTGGGCTCCTCGTGACGCTGCCAGTGCGATGCAGCAATGCAAAGGGAAAGCGCGAGTGAATGGAGGCGCGACACAGCAGGGAGATGAGTCAGTGGCGTTGCCGTTAGCATACGATGGCGGCTTTTCGAGTATGCCATGTTTTCACTATCGTCAAATTGGTTGCTAAAGTAAACAAATCTTGGCTGGTTCCTATTAGGCTGGTTGCGGGCAAAAGATGCCCAAGCGTGTGATTATAATCACCAGCACCATCACCACAAAGCGACCTGTTATCACAATTGCCACAAAGCAACATATGCCATCACCATTACCACAAAGCAATCTGTCGTGGACCCCGCAGTAACCGCACATAATTTTGAGGTCGTTGGGGAAAAAAGGTGTCGAATTATCGAAGGTGCACAGATCAATAAAGGTATTCTTGAGGACCGCTTGAGGAGCCAAACCGGATGCGTGAAGTACCCACGAGCGCGAGCTTACAAGTTCGTGACCATATACCCGTGGCAACAGCAGTGTAAGTGTTGTTCGCGTACCTGGAACCACGTCATATACTTCTTGTGGTACCGCCAAGACTGCTTCTTCAGCTCTCGTGCAGCGAGGTACTGCTGGTACGTCCCTTGCTGGTAGTAGAAGATCAGGAACAGCGTGTCCGTGTTGAGCTTATCGAACATGTGTGGCTTCTCGAATGCAGGAGCGGGTTGGCTTGGAAACGCCACTGGTGTTCGGTAGGGGTTACGCGGAGTATACCTGAAAAAAAGGATGACATACGCATGCCGTACAGAGGAGGGGCGGTGCAGGCGAGGGGTGATCGGTGGCAGCTGCGAGCGATAGCGTGCGTTAGCGCACATCACATCACGACGACATCGGATGTGCATAAGCATGTTCGCGTTCCAAGTGTCGAGGTGCGGCGGTCTGGTCTACTTGTACAGTACCTCTTGTGATGTATCTGGTACCATGCCATGTAAAACCGTGATCCACGTGACATAAGACCGTGTGGCGTAGACGATCTTATCAGGCCAATAACTGTAACTGCTGTCATTTTTCTCCTCCCGTGTACGAGCCGAAAGCAGCCACTCCTAGCCACTTTACGGCTGGGTGTGAGCGATAGACTCGGTCCTTCAGATTGCGAGCTAAGACGTCGTGCTCTACTTTTGACAATATTTGCAGCTGCGACGGTGAAAACACCAGGAAGACTCACGGTTTTGCTCGTTCCGAGTCCCGCGGTTGTGGCTTGAACATCATGCTCTGCTCAAGAGCTGTACGGCCGCCAGACTCGGCGCTTTGCCGTGCCGTTCCCAAGGCCGACTGATGCTGCCCGAGAGCTAGCCCCATGGGCACACCTGTCGAGTTCGAGGGGCGGGCACGTCAGACACATCCGACGTGTCACACGTGACAGCAGTACAGCAATAATGCCGGGTAAGAGGTACCAGGTATGCCGTAGGAGCCGAACAAAGCAAGCATGCAGATCAGGTACTTGCCCCGGACCCGTAATTTACTGTCTCTAGACGTACATGATAGGGCATGATAGGCCCGCATTTATGTTAGGTGAACATCTCGAGGTCGATACTCTTGACGCAATAACAGGGAAGGAAGCTCACGTTGGTGACTCGCAGCTGTCCAATCCGCAACATACGCCACAGAGTCGACCCGCGGGCCAGTGCATATGTCTACTGCAGCAACAAAGAACGGGGCAACTCTGCGTCGGTAAATTTCAAGCGGCTGTCCAATGTAAGCAGGCATCCATCGCACCCGATCGTCTGAGGATATCAGAGACATAACGCACTGTTGTAGCGCACCTGATGCATCGTCATCCCGATCAGCGTTAGCCGCGGAGGCGGGATCAAAAGCCGAACCACCATCCCCCTTCAACCCTGCCTGCCCTGCCCGCTGCTGCGTTTGCGCTTGTTGTTGTTGCTGCGCCACCGCCGCCGCTGCCTGCAGCTGCTGCTGCTGTTGCTGTTGCATCTGAAGCTGCTGCGACTTAGCACCGCCAGAGCAGAAATCGTAGGGGACCTCCGGTTAACTTCACGTTGACGCCTGACGTAATGCCAGTGCTCCAAACAATGATACGAAGTATTTGACAAACATAACTATACATATTACTTCAATGCTTCAAACGTATTAAATGATTGGGACATGCCTTTGATACTCATGGCGGCCACAGGGGCATTGTTCTCGGAAAGTTCCGAAGCGCTCCCGTCATGTTTTTTTAGGCAGTCCCTGCCATGTGCGAGGAATGGAATGCAGAATCTGCATTTGGGGATGACCAAGCCATGAACCACGAATTGTACTTTTCAAGATCGAGGTTGCCCTGCGAGTTTGGCCCGCGATCGAGCCTCGCAAGGCAATTTCTTTCATCATTTGCTGTTGTTGTTGTTGTTGTTGTTGTTGTTGTTGTTATCAATAGCGCGAACAGTACGGGATAACGCCTAGTGATACAAAACATGATTCTAGTAGTAAACAGAGACAAGCATGGTCCGTGACATACAATAGGGGGATGCTAGTACATGCTTTTTGGGTCCATCATCGGTTGTGATTACTATCTACATCTACTACTATATATTTATTGTACTACTATGTACTGTAATATCATGTACTATTGATACTATGCCCCCATGTAGTAGCGTAGTACCTGCCAGCCCAATACACCAGACGCCACGGCAAGGTATGTACTCTGGTATCATGCTACTCTAGTACAGTACCATATATTTGTGGGGGTAAATGGACCCCGCGGCGAAAGATGGTAACCGATGAGAGTGCGAACAACAAGTATTATTTGCACAATTTTGACCAAACGCACCGTAAGCGAGAACGGGAGCCCCCCCTGCTGCTGTTGTTGCTGCTGTTGTTGCTGCTGTTGTTGGAGATGTGCTTGCTGTTGTTGCTGCTGCTGTTGTTGCTGCTGCTGCTTCTGCTGCGCCCCGGCCTGAGCGGCCTGCTGCTGCTGTTGTTGTTGCTGGTGTTGCTGCTGCTGCTGCGGTAGCGCGGCCTGTTGGTGATTGCTCGGGTGCGGCGACTGGCCGGCTGCCTGCTGGAAGGTCGCCGGGGAAGCAAGCGTCTGCTGAGGCGGCCCTTGTCGCGAAGGGGTCTGAACGGTACTAGTGCTGGTGCTGTTGTTGGTGCTGAGTTGCGGATTACCTGATGGAGGTGTCCTCACCATTGCCATCCCCTGCAACAATAACCACGCGCAGTGAACAGAAAGCGCTAAGTGTGGCAGATACTGGTCCGCTGTGTGTAACACAGCGCTGATATCGCGGTAAACCATCCACACCTCCGACACATCATGGATTGCCACTTCACGATCTAGATCGTGCAAGGCAGATATATCTATTATCTATTCTGTATGATCTGTATGGTGTAGCTCATGTTGCCGGGTGGGAGCTGTACAATCTGCAGACGATCTCGCTCATGTTCACTGGGATCTGTTCTTTGGCAGATGCTATACAACCTTACCAAGCGGCAGGTGGTCAACTATAGTTAAATTATCTAGAAAACCTCCTGCTAGCAAGCAGGTGTGAAACCATCTCAGCAAACACTCCAGCCGAAAATGTGCGATCGATAACGCGGTAACAGTTCCAAGACATACCTGAAGAACGTGCGATCGGTACCGCGGTAAGGTAGAGCATTCCGAAACATGCAATATCCCGAGGAAAACGCGCGATCTAGAGCAAGAGAGCATGACATTCACGTGCAATCTGAAATAGGTACCAGGTACTAGCTAGTGAAGGCCTGCCCCAACGAGGAACCCCCTTTCAACACCAGCGACCAACATGCATCATGCATCACTATATAGAAACCATTCTATCGAGAAGATGGAGGATACCGCGATCGCGTCGCTAAGTGGGCAACCAAACACCCACCTGCTGCCGCTGTGGTGTGTGAAGACTATCTGCAGCCGATGAGGCGGCGCGAACCATTTTGATAGGGGTCGTTGTCGCGCCGGTCTGTTGAGCCGGTACATATGAGTCAGGGGGGAACGGATCCGAGGAGGGGCTTGATGAGAAACGGCGCCAAATCGAACCCGAGGGTTTCAACCACGAGACACACGCACAGCAGTATCAAACGCAAAAAACAGGAGCTGTTAGATCAAAGATTGAGTCGAGACTCATCTGTTCAAGCTGCTTACGATACTCATGACACTTTGATCGCGCATACTACCGGGTTTATTTGGCAACATACAACATCACCACCACCGGTGCTGTCCGAGACCGAAACACCATTAAATTAGAGATAACACTGGTGACAAAAGTAATGGT
>JBBMHQ010088996.1:0-10862 GCA_037834295.1 Postelsia palmaeformis | reverse complement strand
AGAAAGTGCTGAAATCTTCTCGCGATAAAAATGCAAGGCACGTACCGTAGTGGGGAGGAGGGAGAAGAGCTTACTTATTGACCCCGGATCTGAGTTACGACTGAAGAGGGAGAGAAAGAGAAGGGCGAAGATAATAAATGGGATGAGAATAAAAAGACTGTGAGACAGAGGAAACCTACAAACAAAAATCGAAAGTTCAGGTGTCGAGCAAGTGATACGCCAGCGTACTGGGTACGAGAACACAACAACACAAGCAAAACAGGAAAAACAAAGAAAACAAACACAATAAAAACCAGAAAAAAGTGCGCGTAAAAAAGTGGTAAATAGCTGGTGTTGCGCGCCACTCGTGGCTCTGCTGTTGCGTTGCACCGACCTTGCAGCAGGAATGAAGAAATGTACCGGTATACTTGTATATATTTGCCGTCCCTTTCAGCCAAAAAAAAAAGTATTCGCCGTCCCACCCGTTGGAAGAAAAATATAATTACCGTCCCGTGACTCTGGATAGAAAAATTGCTCACGTCCCGTCTAGTCGTGAAATCACGTCCCGCCGAATATTAACGCCCCGTCCCGTCGAGAAAGTGTGCAGTCGCTGTCCCGTTTCGCCAACTTTTCGTATGACTTCATTTTTTCTCTTCCCATCCTGTCCCGCTGTCACTTCATCCGCCTTTAGCTAAGAATGGTCCCGCCACGGTTCTCGGTAACTGTTATATGCCTTGGTTGTGATCGACCGAACCAGTGCATTGACGTTAACTTGATTCGGACGGGAGAAGCCGTAACTCTTCCCTTACAGCATTAGGGCGCTATCAGGTTCAGCCATCCGCCACCAACTATTTTTGAGTCGTTTACACGACCTCGGACTCGCTTGAATGATTCGGATGACGTCAGCCATAATACCTTGCAAACTGCTCTAACACTATAAACTCGAACAACCACTCCTAACGATCAAGCCCACGTTCCGATGTTTGCCACCACCTGTACCTGTGGACCCTCCCCGGGAAGTACCAGATTATAACGGAGCTGAGTTGGCTGGGATTCCGCAGTTGCTACGGGTATGCGGCCTTTGATAGGGTGGGCCCTGGCAGCTCTGCTGGCCGTGTTGGCTGTAGCCGTGTCTCTGTCGACCAAGGCACCCGCCAAACACTTCTTCAAAGCCCAAGGCATTACAGGTCATATCGAAAAGGAGCCTTCGTGCTGGGTTGTTGGCCGCCACGAGCTAGGGTGTTTCCATGCAGATCCTCTGCTGTTCGAGACGTACCCCTTCACACAGGAGATGCTGGTGCGCTCGGTGAACCGATACCCAACGTCAGACCTAAGCATGCACCGGGCCTTCCAGCGTGCAAGAGATAGGGGGGTCCTGAAGGTAGTGGTGCTTGGAGGCAGCGTGACATTCGGCCATCAGTGCAAGACGCCTGGAGGTCGGCGTGACAATAAGTGTGCATGGCCTTATCGACTGCAGCAGTGGTTCGACGAGCGTATTCATGACTTCGAAGTGGAGGTGAGGCCGAAAGGTTCGGGAGCAGCACGCGTAGGTCGTCACATCCGGTTTGTGTATGAAGTACGGGGTAGCAGTGTTGCTGTACCCATATCAATACTGGTATGCTGGACCAGGTAGTTTACACATATATACATATACCTAACCCTTCACGATGGAAACATTTTAATCGTAGAGCGGTACAGCAGTAGCACTCCAAATAGTCACGCTGTGAATAATTTTATTTTCGGTGTTGGGATTTGCGGGCTGAGTTTTTTTAAACGTTTAGAACTTACTCGTACAGCCGAAAGCATCAAGTCATCCCGAATCCAGAAGACATGTATACCTATCAGTATTTCAATTCGTACTCCATTTCCAAATCTTGCCTCATTATATTCGATACCTTGTGCTCAATGAATAATACCACGTACCGGTAGAATACTATTAAAGAGTCTGCCCGTTGATGTATTAAAAAAATTGCGTGTCCTGGCCAAAAACGGAGTCTCGAACGTCTGTCGCATCGTGTAGTCTACCAGTATACACCAGTACACCGAGTCACTCGTTTTTAGGTCAGGACTTATGTCCCCTTCATGGAACCTTCCCGTTCCCTCCAAGTATTCCTCGCGGCCGGCTAATAAAGCGGGAGAAACCGCTTATTGCCTGGTAGGTGTACAACATATACAGGAGTAGTACCTTGGGATTCCTTGCGTCCACCACACAAATGTCCTCTTGAAACAAATGATCACCTACGTATGATATCATAACATATCAGGATACACACTGCCGGCGTCCCCGGTGGCTTGTTAGGTAGTCCGCGCGCCTATCAAGATCAATGTCGTCGGTTCAAGTCTCACCGAGTGCATGCTCAGGAGCTTTTCCCTGCAGAGAGAAATTGATCAGCGGAAAGCGTGAGAGCGTGAGTTAGCTACATTTGATGAAAATTGACGAGCAGTGGAATTGCTGAACCCTGGGCGCGACAAAAAAAGCACGTATCGGGGGGGAGAAGGGTAGACACCTGTGACCACGGCTTGTCCAGAAGGGCGTCAAGGGTAACACCTCCTACCAGGTACGAGTTACGCTGGAGAGTGAAAGTGATGATTAAAAAAACAAACAAACAAAGAATCAAGTACACAGCGAGCTGTAGTGCACGTGCTGTGCGTACGGAGTACGAATATATCATGGACCGGCCATGAAGAAATTGATGTCTAATGTGAACAGGCCTTCTTGATCACAGACTCCCACGGCAGTATACTTCGCACTTAGTAGTGTAGTGCTCGCGTCAAGTATATTTGTCGTGTTACAATTTTCTTCCAGTCCCTTCAAAAGTTATAGCTGTATGTTCCCCGAAAAAATATCACATATATGTATAATACATACCGGTACCAGGTATCTTGTACACACGGTAATTTTTTAAGATGCAGAGGTTATTTCTTTTTTGTGGTTGCAGCAGCACGATAACCGCTGTTAAATATCAATGGGGAAGTGTTCCCAGTTTTAGTGTGCCACCATGCTTGACTACCTTTGGAGCATACACTTCTTTTGAAGATTATTAGGTGTTTAAGGGAAGATGTCGTAGGGAAACGACGTTTGTCGTCGAAAGCAGGATGGAGACGGCTGGCAGGGCAGCAGTAATGGGTTTGGCAAAATACCAGACAGACCGATCAGCAGGTCAAACCTGTCTAGCCTACCCGTACCGCAAATTATTTCTGTTCGCCTATCCTTTCCTCGCATTCCACTGCATGGAGTCTTTCTCTGTTGTTACATTCGATTTTTACTGGTTGCAGTGTTGTTGTGTCTTACGTTGTTTCTCAAATGTCTGGAGGGGACGACAATCGCTCAATTTTTCATGTCTTTCTCGTTTAGTTTGTTCCACTTTTCCTTCTCGTGTCTCTCTTTGGTTCATACTTATGTTTGCCTTGTTCCGCTTTCAACAACACGACGGATGCATCTGGATCGCCCAGTGACCGTGGCATTCACTTTTACTCGTCAATTTGTTTCATGTAATGTTTTTTCATAATCACTTTCACTCTTTTCGAAGGAGGTTTTACCTTCGACGACCTTCTAAACCAGCCATGTGATCACAGGTGTCTAACCTTATCCCCCCCGGTAAATGCCTTCTTTTTGTCGCGGATAGGATTCAGTATTCCCACTGCTCATCGATTTTCATCGGATGTAGCCAACTCACGCTCTCGCGCTTTCCGCTGACCGATTTCTCTTTTCAGGAAAACCCCCCGCGAGCATGCACTCGATGCAAGACTTGAACTCACGAAACTGATAATGCTAGGCACGCGAACCACCTATCAAGCCACCGGAGACGCACTCCCCAATGAATCAAAAGTTATAGACATCAACGCAAACAATGTGGCGCTAATATGTGGCCGTACTTGAGAGAACGGTGATGTTGGAGCTCATGGGGTTCGACTCTCCTCGGACTTCACAGAATGTCCCATTCAAAATCTGGGAGTAGGTATATTGAGGTTGGCAGGCTGTTGAGTTGTTGTTGCTGTTGGGATCAAGGCACGGGCAAAGACACGACCTAACCCATGACTCTAACCCTAGCCCTCCCCTTAACCCTGACGCCAAACGGCAGGTAAAACAGGACAGAAATGGCCATAAACGCGGCGCAGGCGCGTTAGCATCGCCCCAGGGGCTTTCTCGATTGCGGACGACGATTCCGAAGTGCAGACCGCGCGACGCGTTTTTCGAGCTAACACATCCCTAAAACATCCCTTTTCCCAAATTGCTAAACCCACTCAGTCACCTGGCGTGTATTCGCTTGTATGTTGTGCGTATAATACCTTGTTCAACATGACTGTTTGGTACGGTCATATACCACTCATACCCTACCGTTCGATATGAACCCTGCACTGCTACTAATAGAGAAAAAGCCGTGTTGTGTGGTTTTCCTACGGGGATCAAAATCGCACCGTAAAATATTACTTGTTGGGGAGCCACACATGAACCACTCAACAGGATCACAACAACGGGCCGTACCGTAGGATTCCTGGTTCCCACAAAACGCACTCTACAGCACCGTAGGGAACGTGAACGCACTGTGGACCGCCCTGTAATGTTCATGATATTTGAAAGCCGCACCAGACGGCACCGGAACATTCCTGAACTGTTTGAACCGCATCGCACCCGACCGTAGAATAGTTACTCTAAAAGAACGCACCTTCGTGCACGTGTAAAGAACCCTGGAACGTTTGGGCCCCCACGTTGTCCTCTCCCCTTCTAGTCTGCATGTGGTTACTTCCCCAGCTGTACTTTGCACCGACGGTAGATCATTAGTAACGAAATGTTGATACGCTGCGGCACCTGGTCCAGTGGACTAAGAAAAAAACGTACCGTAGTGGACTGACTAATATCGACCCGCTCACCAAGCCACCAGCAGCCATGGACTGAATAAGTACATTTGTTGACTGAACCAGCGTAAGATAAGAGTAAAAAAACAGGAGTTTTTTTCACGGAAACGGAACGAAGGCCAAGTCTAGCCTCGTTTCGTTCTGCTAGATTGCATAATCTCGGGAAAGGGTCAAGACACGCCCTAAGTTCTCTTGTTTGGTACTCCTGCCTCTAAATATCAACGAGCGTTTTTTTGTACATTTCTTTTCATTTGTTTTAGTTCAAAAATGAGACAGCTGGGAGAGCGAGGATTTGGTCGAGACTTCTGTGACAAGCTGCGTGAAACGCGTACTGCGTCTGATTTTAATGGAACGGAGAAGGTGGCAGAGCTGGGCAGCAGCCTACATCAGTAAGGTGACAGTCAGTGCTAGGCAGCAGCCTTCGTCAAAACAATGTGGTATTCTGACCCCGTTGACAGTTACTAAACTGGATAGAACCGGTGTACTGGTCTTCGCGAAGGCACATCACAAACATTTTGATTCTGGATACCAGTATTACTTCGTCTCTGCTGGGCATGGGAAACGGGGGCAGTAGGCTCCCGCCCGCAAATGAAGCCAAAGGCAACCTAACTCCCCAGCTCTCTCTAGCATTCTTCTGCATTTCAAGACGCACCTTGGGTTTACATTTTGTGCTGTTGTGTGTTTTTGAGACGCACATAGTATCCACCACAGTACTCGAGAAGCATCACTAGCACGCCCAATCAGTAAATAGTTTATTAAACATACCTGTACAAATTGCTGTGCCAGTACCCAGCCCTACGAACCCTTGAAGTCACTGGTGTTATGCGTAGTGAATACAAGTGACCAAATCACAGCCATACGCGAGTGGTATCAGCCACTCACAAACCTTCAAACACCATTGTCGATAAACAACTGTTAATACTACGTACACGTAGCCGTCGAGAAATAAATCGCCTCTGCTTGCAACCTCGCCCTTTAAATTTACTTGCTGGAGTGAGGTTTGACTTTTTCGTCAACTTACCGCAGGATCATGTGTAATCGGCCCTCTCCTTCCGTCGCACTTATCCCCCTCCCTCATTCCCGAATAGGCTGAGCAAGTATCAGAAGCGTTGTGCTAGTCCCGAGACATGATCCGTTGTTTGTTGTGAAATAACCCCCTTACCTTTGCGGTATGCCCGGGGCAACTTACTGATGAAAAAACGTCGTCCCGCGGGGCGGAAAGCGAACAACAGCAGTCACGCTGGGTAGGTACAAAATTTAGTATACCTGAGGTATTATATTTTGTCTGGTTGCGACGGGTGTGCAATACGCTGTGCGCACCCAGTCTTGTTCCTTTATGTTTTGTCCTTTGCAACTCTTCGGTATTTAACCGCTCTATAAGGGCCGTTTCTAACGACTGCTAGAAATGTTGAAAAACAAATGCTATTTAGAAAGTCCAAATTTCTAAAAACTTGTTGAAATAGAGTGAAAGCTTTCTAACCCTAAAACACTAAATATTTGGCAATAGGGCAAGTGCTCGCATCATAATGCCCTCAGGTTATATTCAAACACTTTCCAGCAGCAGCGGCAGGCAGCCGATGACACGCCTAGGCCCTCTACGGCAATAACGCTGGCGCAGAAAAGGCCCTAGACACAGCGCACATACGTCAGAGGTCGGCAGTGCTTCCAGCCCGGCCAAAACTCCATGGAAAAGCTGGGGCGGCTGCTGCTTGTGTTCGTTATTTACCACCAGCCTGCACCCACCTCGGAAAAAACGAGACCCATATCGCATCCACACGGGGTGTACCGCCAGTGCCGCCAGCCCTACCGTGACTGCTGTCAATGCAACCGTGTACCCGCTGTATCTCCCTCTATTACACCAGTTGAATCGTGTCTAGCGTGGGGCGTCGTGGGGTGGTCTGCTTTGTACCCCCTTGCAATAGCATTAGTGGGCTGAAATACCAACTAAAATAGTAAGTTTCTCTTTCTATTAATTTGCCAAGGAACAGGGAGTGCAAGCCCCAAAGAAAAGCCTAGCGAGTGTTTTTGCTACTTTGGCAAGCACAATATTTTCATCTTCTGAAAATTTCGCAAGTATTTTTGCTAAATATGCGCCGTAAAAAAAAAGCCATGAACTATAACTCCATCTGGTATATAATCTATCAGGTAGGTACCGTTTTCTGTCGATACACAACGTCAAAAAAAGGTGCTACGATGGCACGAAAGCGAGCTACATTCACGAGTCTCCGGGGTACGTGTCGAGAATACTGCGTTCTGGAAGAAACTCATTGGGCGTTTTCCGCCTGGGACTCTTTTTTTTCACCAGTCCTCCCTACCTTTCTCTTCGCTATCCTTGCGGATAATAGTTTTTTAGTATTGCAACGCTCGCCCCAGAGGTCGTTGACAAACGATGATTTGGCAACTCCTGATCGTCGCAATATACACCCAACTTCACCTACTCCGAAATCTTGTCTGGATTCTCCTAATTCTCGCGTCAACCAGATGTCTGATCTCTACTCTAGCCCAGATGCTACGGGGGGAACAATGTCTGCAAGAACGAAAGATCCCGTGCGTTTCAACGCTTGTTCCAAACGTACTCAACCTGGCGCGGAGGTGCTGCACAAGTTGTATACGTAGGAAGTTGGTACTGCCCCTCATCGACCGACGTTGCATTTTGCTGAGGAATTAAGAAAACTGAATTCTGCAGCTCTAGGTTTCGACTTCGTCTACAGGAAATAAAAAGCGCTTCGCGCAGCGGGCAGTTCGGCCCGCGGAACTCACTTATATGGAAGGAGTGGATCATACAGGACCGTCCGGCATTTAAAGTGCAGTCGAACGACTTTGAAAAGTCAAGAGCGCCGTGCTCCAGGACAGAATCCGAACCTTCCATGCATATGTGCATGTATTATATAGATGTACGCGCATCCCTTTTCATACATAATCGAAAATAAAGCACAACACGGCTCAGCACGTTTCAGCATTGCATGTCACGGCATGGCCACCACATTAGCTGTCGTGACTCGATAGTGATTCAAATATGTACGCATCACACATATCAGGGTCGCTTTTAAAGACGCAAATTTTAGCGAAAGCACTTGCTGAATTTTCATTATACTATGAAAATATTGTGCTTGCCAAACTAGCGAAAAACGTGCCAAGCTTTTCTTTGGGAATTACACTCCTTGTTCGTTGGCAAATTCATGGAAAGAGAAACTTGCTTTTTTATTTGGTATTCCAGCCCACTCACGCTTTTGTAAGGTGGTACAAAACGGACTCCCCGACGACGCCCCACGCTAGACACGCTCCAGCTAATGTAATGGAGGGAGATACAGCGGGTACACAATTGCATCGACAGCAGTCACGGTAGGGCTGGCGATACTGACTAGCGGTAAACCCCGTGTGGATGCGACATGGGTGTCGTTTTTTTAAATGGGGGCAGGCTGGTGGTGAATAACAAACACAAGCAGCAGCCGCCCCAACTTTTCCATGGGGCTTTAACCGGGCTGGAAGCACCGCCGACCTCTGACGTACATGCGATGTGCCTTGTTTTTTTTTGCGCCGGGGTTCTTGCCGTAGAGGGCCTCGGCGTTCGATCGGCTGCCTGCTGCTGCTGCTGTATGTAAGGGGTTTGAATAAAATCTGAGGGCGTTATGATTCTAACACTTGCCAAATTGCGAAACATGGACGAATATTTCGTGTTTCGCGTCAGAACGATTTGACATTTGTTCAGCAAGTTTTTGGAAATTTAGACTTGCTAAATATCCAAGTTCTTTGGTGTTTGTAGCAGTGGTTATAAACGGCTCTTGAAATATATGCATATGGTATGCTGCTTGCTGCGTATACTGCCTGGTGTATACGATAAAGAGAAGGCACGCCACGGCACATTGAACCTCCGAGAAAAAACAGCTGGAAACATAAGTTTGAACTCAGCATAACAATCCTCGCCCCCTTCGAAAAAACCTCCTCAACCTGATTGGAACACCTCCGCCGGTCGAGAAAATGTCGAACAACAGGGTTCTTTCTAGTCCTCAACCTGCTTGAGGGAAATATTGTGTTTTATTGGATCGTTACTTCTACTTCACAGCTTTCTGAGAGGTTTTTCTCTCAGCGGTCGTCTGGACAAGCCGTAGACATGAGCAGGTGTCGTCTCTCCTTCCCCCCCCGTACCTGCCTTAATTTCCTTCGCTCACAGGCATTGCCGTTGTGCTCGTTGATCTCGATCGAGTGCCGTGGACTCACGCCCTCGCGCTTTTTGCCTATCGATATCTGTCCGGTGAAACGTTCATACGGGTATGCACTCGGTGAAACTCAAACCAACGATATTGACCCTGATAGGAACGTGGACCACATTTCAAGCTACCGGCGTCCTAGCCTAGTATTGGACTACTTGTTTTAATGCGTTCGCTTTTGATTATGCCGTACAAAGGTATTCTTGAACAAAATGAAACAGGTGCAAAGAGTCTGAAAGGATAAAAACACACATTGTTCTAAAATATATTCTAGACAAGTAGTCCGTGTCCACGCAAGGGTGCTGGAGCTATAGGAAGATTCGAAAACAATGAAAACTTGCTGCGGCTGGGAAGCATGATGGGTCACGTAAAATATGCACTAAACTTTATTTATACTATTTTGAATAGTTTATCCAGAGCAGAACACGACCATCGAGCTCCGAACTAGGTAGAGAAGGAATCTTGCGCGGTTCGGCTGGTGGCCTGTTCGCTTGAAGGACGGCGTGGGGTGGTGGCGATGTTTTTATTTCTAACCCCGACGCAAGGAGGTCATATATCAGGCAGGGTGGGTACATCACCACAGCAGAGAGCGCAACGTCACCAGCCGGTGGCGTGCAAAGGCTGGCCACAGCGTGGGTATGCGTGCACGACAGGGAGGACGGGGGTGTCGGCGTTGGCTGGGACGGCTGCACCCAGCCAACGGAAACGAAGGCGCGTTCCGGGCTACGGAACGGAGAACCACTTTCGCCACAGAAAAAAAGAAACAAAATAGAAAAAAAAGGAGGAGGGGACGAGCCTCACGTCGGCTCGCAAAAAAAGCAGCACGTGAGGGCTGTAAGACCCAGAAGAAGGCGCTTGTGACCGTAGCGACCTACAATGTGCGCACCCTGGTTGAGAGGGGGAAGAACAGGTACGGATACGACCAGCGTGTACTGGCGAAGGGGCGGCAACTCGGCTGTGACTCAATTGGTCTGCAGGAAGCTCAGAGATCCGGCAGCACCACGTTCCGTGCGGTAGTATCGCGTTTTTTGTTTAGGCCAGGAAGAGTGAACTACCAGGCAAGGGCTGTACGGTGTAGGTCTGGCTGTCAAGGAGTTATTGTGCAGTTAATCTGCGTGCACTCATCAGTTCGTTGACGAGTGGCTAATATCTTCGCTCGCTGAACTGGCTAGCAAATGCGAGGCAGTTGACATCGTCGTTGCGTATACCCCATGTGACTGTATCAAGGACGCCGAACTGGAAAGTATTTTCTGGCAGAAGCTGGAGGGATTGGTTGAAAAGATCCCGACGAAAGAGTGTTTTTTTGTACTGATTGATGCCAAAGCGCGAAATGGATAGAGGATGGGAGCGCGCGGTGATGATGGAAGTAGAGTGCTTGGAGCATACGGGCGTGATGTTCGTAGCGATGATGGCAAAAGGCTGCTGCCATTCGCCACCAATTGCAAGCAAGCTCTCACCAACACGTTTTTCACCACGCGTAAGGGTGGGATATCGCATACACACAACGGCACCAGCCTGAATGACCGTAAGCGGATCGACTACATCATAACCCGCCTATCCCATCAACCTATTAATAGAATACAGAATGCTAACGTCATCCCACAGCCTCTTGCCCCAGCTATGGCTGACTCAGACCACAACATCTTGTATCTCAAAGTCCGACACAGCAGTGGTCATTTTGCACCGAACAGACAAAAACTTGGACGGAAAACCGCCGAGAGTTTGACAGGAAGCTTTTTACGTCCGATGGAAAGTGTCGTGAACGAGTAGTCGCCAGGGTCATTTCCACTCTCAACCAGCCTATCCAGCCCCGTAATA
>JBBMHQ010088985.1:0-10862 GCA_037834295.1 Postelsia palmaeformis | reverse complement strand
ATGTCGGGAGACAGAACTTTCAACCCTTGACAGACAGCAAGTTTGCCTTGACATGCCGTGACTGACACCAAAATACTTGGTTTTAGTGTGGAACACTTCGGCCCTACACTTTTGACAGCGCATGTTTTGCCTCGCTTGACATGTCTCCCGACGTCTTTGTTGAGCAGTGATGCTATGTATTCTGACGTCATGTGTCATCAGTGACACACCCCATGAACGAATGTAGAAAGCACACTCAAAAATCGAGCACGCCAAACACACACACATCCGTTTAACTGCATGAAACCGTGACCTGTGTACCCGAGGAGAGGGAATATGAACGCTACAGGTTCTTAAGGATCTCCGTCAGACAGGGGTGGCAGCGGTCCACTTATGACCGTGGAAGTCGTTCGCATGAAGTTGGAACGGTCGACCTCACCGTGAAAATCGTGAAAGCTATTATCATAACAGAAATGAGGTAAAATAACGGTGCGTGCATGGCTTATATATGCGTTATTACCGGTACTTGTATAGTGCGTCGTGTTTCGCAGTATTTTGAAATGCATTACATGTATGTATTTGTTTGACTAGGAAATTCGTTTTTTTCGCCCCTATGAGGTGGGGATTTACCTGGGTACTACCCGGAACTTCTGCAAGTCCTGTACGCCTGTCTGTGCCACAATGGAAACTTCTGTGAGCTTTTTACGCCCGTTCCACAATAAATATCCGGGACTTCTGTGAATACTGTGCGACCTTCCTACCCGTACCCGGAACTTCTGGAAGTTCTGTGCGACCGTGCCACAATACCCGCGGTACCGGTACATCATTATTCTACCTGCCTGAAACTTCTGTGAGTTCTGTACGACCTTCGGCACAATACCCGGGGTACCAGTACAACGTTTTCATACCTGACGGGAACTTCTGCAAGTTCATGTATGCCCGCGCCATAATACATAGAACTTGTGTAAATATTGTAAGGGTTTTGCACCCTAACCCGGAACTTCTGTAACTTCTGTGAGATATCCATACCCTAACCCAAAATCCACAAACCCTACATAACCTAACCTTGGAAATTTGGCATTCGATTGTTGCTGTTCCACCCCGACAAAATAATCCTGCTACAAAAATTCGAAACCCCTATTTTGTGCGAGCGTCCGGGGCGTCCCCTCCCTGGCTGGATGACGTTTCGAATTTGTGTGTGAGGAAAAAACCAATACAGTGCCCATCGAGGAATGGGCACGACAGGCTTGCATTGAACGACGCCGAAGTCGAAAGGGGTCACGCGCAGTGTAAGTACCTCGTGCACGCACAGCACGCAATCCTTGGACCTTGTCCGTTAGACCTCGGCCGGTAGGTCGTTGTGAAAGCTAAGATATATCCCAACTCGATTACAGTTGTGCAACCCGAGACAACTGCTACTTCTATGAAGGATTGAGAGAGAAATTTAACTGATATGGGACAGCTGAGTGAGAAGACGATGGCCGTCTTTGCTTTTACACACCAGGAAGTGGTGTTCTTTGACGGCTGTGGTTTGACTGGAGCGCTTCCAGGCAAGTGAAGCAAGCCCATCCGGTCAGGCTGGGACTGCGAGGGCAAGTCTGTAGTGAGTTTCAGACCTAACCAGTATTGGGCTGCATTCTTATTTCCAGCCTCACGCAGATTCACTCCGCCTTCGTTGCATACCAGGTACAGATACCTACTGTAGTCTCTTCTAAGTTACCGAACGCTGCTGTGCACACAGGCAGAGTAGAGGTTGCAGTACCTTTACCTGCTAGAGTAGTATTAACTAGACCAAAGGCAGCAAGCGCGCCTGGCGCTAGTCGTGGACTACTGTTGGCCCTGCTCTGCTCTGCTTGCAATGCGGAGCGCTTGAATGTGATGTTTCTTGAGCTCTTTCTGCTATGTTTTCTACTGCGATTACTACGAAACAACTTCGTGCTTTTGGTCCGCAATTAAGAAGCATCAAGGAATCGTGGCTCAGTGCTTCACCCAAAAAAATGAAAGTCGGTGTAAGAAATATACCTCAACCTGGACCAACAAGAGAGGGAAGTAGACATATATGAAGCACCAGCGCTCGATATCCACACGGGGAAGGGAAACTTTCAAAGCATGAAACAAATAGCCGAGGAAATAAGCATCCGAGAGCGCGGCGAGACAAAACAAAATCCCATCAAAGATACAGCGGTTAATGAGGGCCCAGAACAATATGAAACGACCGTGTAAGAAATGCACCGATTGTTGAGAGTCCGGTGAGAGAAAAATATTCCTTTTTAAAACATACCAGGTACCAGGTACTGGTGATGTGTGCACATAATCTGAGACATTGAGCCTCGACGCCAGAGGTCTGTGGTTCTGTGAGGTGCTATGGAAACTTCCGTCCGCGCAACTGGCGGCGGTTCTCCGATCGTGTGCAATCGTCATGCTCACCATGCGTCCCGCAAGCGTTGTTGCTGGGAGCATGGAAAAACCTCTACGTAACACGTCATTCTATTTTGTTGTGTGTATTTACTCAGGTTGAATAAGTCGCGAGGTGGTGTGTGGCCAAGCTTCCCGCCGCTTCTTCAAGCAGAACAATGCATCGGAGGGGCTCCTGGAGTGAGGAAGGGCTACGGAGGGTAACACTCAGGTGGAAATCTACACCGCGTGTCCACCCTATTTTTCATGTAGTGCTTGCAAAGTGTTGCTTCGGTCAAATGTGCTTTAGAGTCGATTATTTTATATTTCAACTCTTGTTCGTTTTTGGAGCTGAATGAAAGAGGGGCCACTCATTTTCTCCTTTCCCTGTCGCCCCCTTTCGCACCCTCCTTCCGATAACTGCGCTCGTTTGCCAAATGAATACACCCTGTTTTTGCAACGTCGCGTAACGCAGGGTCAAGACCCAGGGGCTTGACGAGGTAAATTATGTTCGTAGAGGGTCAGCGGATTGTTTAACGCAATAGCCAAGTTGGCGGCAAGTACTACGTATCTAGCGTGGAAGTTCAGCCGTGGGGCTCTGATCTGTACACCTTCGATGCCACGTAGTAGATACCCTCTGCAAGGCCGGGGATAAAGAGGTGAAAAGTACGTAGGGTGCCCGTTGAGTAGCAGCGCTGTGAATGTTTTCTCACATTGTTTTCATTGCTTGCCGGATGTCCGGCAATATTATAATCTTGTTACCGTTGTTGGGGTATTGTTCCTGGATTTTCAGCTGGTCTCCGCAGTTGATCGTTGACGCCGGCAATTTGAGTAGGCGCGTCACGCGGACTTATTTCTAGCTTCTTTTTTTTCTCTCGCGACGAAGTGCAGGGCGTTATCCATTTCGAAATAAAAAAGCTGACATAATTCGACAAATTGTGATTGTGTTCACCGTCCGACAATGCGCTGGAGAAGCTTCAATGCTGAACACTGAGGAACATAACATTCCCCGAAAGAAGAAAACCAAGGGAAACCAAAACAACATGGAAACCTATCCACGGAGTCTATCTCCCTTTCGTACTAGTTCTGCATAACCTCTACCTAGTCCCTCTATGTTCGTTGCTCCTTCCTTCTCATTCCATTTTTGTTTGCAATCGATAAGCAGGATAAGGACTTCATGCTCCTCCTGGGGTTCATGCCGCTTGCTTCGGGATTGTTTTCCTTGTCATGGACGGAAAGCTCCGTATTGCCGCAACGGCTTTGAATAAGCGGCAGCATGCACGGCAGTCGAGACTGAGAAGACGGGAGTGGGAGCGGCGGCAGTTTAGGGTACGGGGGCGTGAGCAGGGGTGGCGCTAAAAGTGGTGCTTCCAGACAGTGGAAACCCTCGAGGAGGGTGATATTAGGAGAAGCGCGCCGGGGGCAGGGACGCTGGTAGTGGCCGGAGCGGAGGTTTTGCAACCCAGCCTACCCAAGTCAACGGAACGGATGGTCTCGGGGGTAGCAAGGGGGGAAGCAACGGGTATATATTGTAAAAGGTGTTAGTTTCATCTGAACTTTGCAGGCGATGTCGATGGAGTCTTGGCTGCTAGAATGCTGTCCATATTATGAAGTTCAACGCACTCCGGTACTACGAGGTACGTGCCCAATACGATGAGCTCGTTGTGTTGCGTTGTCAACATCGTGTTTGTGGGTATGTTATGTACGGGAAGAGACGCAGCGTGTCATTCATGCTTCGATTCGTACTTGCGGGTATTTCTTGCGGGCGTTTTTACTGGTTGGGTGATACCTGGTATGTTCACTTCTCGGTTTGTCGTGTCTTTGTTTATTAGTTGTTCTGGGTACTCGGTATTCACTCTTACGCCGTGCTGCTTCCTTGTGATGATCAACGTATGGTATTGTACACGTAGCTCTCCCCTGCTTCGACTATATCTACTACTGTTGTGCAGAATGTGTGAATGTATGTGTACGCGTGTTGCATGTTGCAGCCAAGTACAATCCTGTGTGAGAATAGAAGCACTGTTCCATTGTAGTTGGGTTTGCGTTTTGTCCAACGGCGAACGTACCACTGGTAGCAATATTATACTGCTGTGACGAGATAACGCCGAGGGAGAGCAACGACCAAGGCCGTTTAGAATCTTTGACTTTGATGCCTCTTCATAGCGGGGTGCGTGAGGCTCCTACTATTTAGGTATTGACTGATGTTGTTTATTATGTCTGTCAGAGTGCTCGTTTGTCCGTGTGCCGGAAGATAGATTGCGTCTATGCCTTATTTTCGTCACAGCGCGAGACCGACTGAGCATCGGTTCCAACGAAGGCCGGTTGCACAAAGCAGACATGCACACGGTGGCCAGTGAATCTGGTTTCGTTTTCACGTCCCCCGGGTTCGCCACCGTGCCCAAGTTATATCGCACTTGAATCGATAATATCACGTGGCTACAATGTATTGCAGCGCAGCAGTTTTCTGCGGGGGGGGGGTATCATTGTAATATTGATCGTATTAATAGTGTATTCTAGTACTATGAAAAGACCACGACCTTTGCTAATACGCTGCACATACGAAAGATGCTGGCATGTAACACTCGCGGGGAATAGTACGAACTGTTCGAAATGCTACGAGTAATACTCTTGTTGCCGAGACTACACGCGTACCTACCGTCGTAACTTTTGACTATGACTACGTATACTGTAGTACCACTACTACCACTACCGTTACTACAGTAACTGCTGTACCTACGACTACTGGCCAACAAGGGGCGATAATGGACCCTGTTTGACAGCATTTTCCGGCGTGCAACACCCTGACGAACATACAGCAGCAGAGTGAAGTGTTGCAGCAGTACTGCTACTGCTGCACGACGTTGTAACTAGCCCCAAGGCGCATACAGCAAAAACAGACCAGCATGCTTTGTACGCTGTTTCGAGAGTTGTTGTGTTAGTCAAAGGGATCATGTGTCATATGTTATGTCGACCAGCGGTGGCAATGCTGCAATGGTCGGGCCTGCAAGGCGACGATGAGAAGATAATAGCAACAGCTCTGCCGTGGTGAGAGTGTGCGAGTTGACGTCCCTGCGCGGCAGAGCGCCCTCGGTGTGTGAAGCCTACCCCCTTTTAGTATCTACTTGTAGGCAAGTTTAATTTACCGTGACAAATAAATGGTCGTTTGTCGCGTTGTCGACGTTCCCCCTTCTTGTTGATGCCGTACCCTTACCCAACGGAGACCGGGGCATTGCTTGCTCAAATTTCGTGTTGCCTCCTCTCAGTCTATGCTGGCGCGGGCACCATCTTTCCACTCGAAACTCGGCGCTCCTTCGTCTTTCTCCGCGACGACAACTTTCGACGCGACCACAAAGACGTGTGCGAGTTGTTCTACGATAGTTTTTCTGAAACAAAATGTACCGAAACCACCAACGGCCGAAATTCATACAGTTTTTGATATAGTTCGCACACTGCAGGTACGTCTAGCCTGTATAATACCGGATCAGAATTCAATTTTTCCAACAGCCATGACGTGTGAGCTTTAGCCTTGGCACCGGATTGGTTGGAAAGTAGAATACAGCAGCTGGACACGGATAAGAGGACCACACCAGGCAGCAGACTTACCTTACAGCCTAGCGGCAGTAGTTCTATGCGGCAGCACAGCAGCAGTCGCAGCAGTAGTAGGCAAGCAGAAAGTTGTTTTATAGAAGCGCGCCAGCAGCAGCAGCGCTCGTCGTAATTGCTCAACTTCTCTACTCGTATTGTGCACTGTTGATCGTGTTGTAAGTAGCACTTGTTTCCAAGTAAGTACAAGAATGAGGATGTTTCCTATGCAGTTCAGATTTCGACCCGATTTTATCTTCAGCTGTGATGCTCGCAAATCGAAACAGCCTCCTAGCTCTGCGGAAAAACCGGATTAGTGTGCTGCAGATACTTGAGCAAACGCCGACACCAACTGCTCTTGTTGTGGTCTACCAGCCACTACCATTGGTTTACCCCCGGATACTGCGTTTGCTCGGCGAGGTGTTGACTACTGTCCTGTAATTCATATTCTACTACCAGAGCGGCGGAGTGACTGTTCATCTTGTACTCCGCACTATGATATTAACTACGATCGACACAACTACTTTGGAGCTTGCAGCATGGCCTGCTGCGCATCCGCATTCGTGTTTAATCTTTTCCTGGCCGAACGCCTGCTCGCCCGACTTTTCCATTCGCCTGTATCTCTCCTCCTTGTGCACGTCTCTGTTACTGGTAGCGCCTCTCCATCTTCATCTATACTGTGATTTCCTATGATCGAGGACTGCTGGACGAATTATGGCCCGCGGACGAGAAGTAGCTCGTTCCTGTGTCATCTAGATCGGCAACCCACGGGGGGCATACATTTGGCAAGGACACCGTCGTGGAACTACTTCAATAGGCCCTGCACTTCAGCGTGATCTTCAGCTTCGCCGTCTAAAAGTCCTGGATCGCATACCATGTGAGGTATTTTAGGGCGGAGATTCACCAATCATGAACAAAATGATTGGCTTCGGAAAAATCTTGCCCCTCCTAATTCCTAATACATACCGGTACACGACTTAATGTTTGCGTTGGTTCGCTTGTACAATAATCAACTGTTAATTTATCAGCAGTCGCTCCGAGAAGGTGTGGATGCTCACGTGGCATATTTCTGTCAAGAAAGCCGAGTCATGAGCTTCTTGCCTAGTGAACGCTGTGTGAGTGTGATGAGCGGATGTGACAAACACTTGGACGTAAACATACAAAACGAAATATCGAATGAATACAAAATATGTCGCGACATGTATTGGCCACCTACGAGGGTGTTTCATGTTAGCACACGCCCAGTAGTTTGCGCGTGGCATGGGGTCTGAAAGAATCTAATCACTTTCGACTACATTTTGATAACCAGGAGGTCACTGGACATATGAGTGCGAGCACTTGATAATTTGCTCTAGAGTGGGTCCTAAACTTAGGCCTGCCCACATTCCGCAATCGTGCGGAGGCTCGCACCCATCGGAAGGTTGACCATCGGAGAGAAAACAACGGGGTGCGATGAAAAGCACAAGGTAGACAGACACATTAAATCTCGTTTTCGCACCCCCATCGGAAAGATCGCACCCCGGTGTGATCTCTCCGACATGAAAATATATATTCGACGGCCACCGCAGCGGGTCTGTAGTAGGTTATATTCTCATCTTTCCATACTACGATGAGATATAACCAGTGCGTCACTCCTCTAAAACGTGCGTAATTTACCAACGCATGGTAGACCAAGTCGTTTTAGGTAGCTTTGAGTCCCCGGGTGCATGTACGCAGCACCGTTGCCCCAGTATGGCCCGGTGTATTTCGATTCGGAAGCGCACCCATCGGGGGGATCGCACCGGGAGTGCGCCAAAATACTATAACGGCATGATTTAGTTGTGTTTCCGCACCCCAATCGGGGAGAACGCACCCATCGGAGAGATAGCACCAGGGTACGATAAAAATCACAAAGTGAAACCATTTAAAAACGCGATCTCACCCGGTGCGAACCTTTGCATGATCACAGTATTTGTCCCACGTGTGTCGTCGCGCCGCCCCTAATGCCGTGTACCGCTTGTAGAGGTTCCCAGTTGATGGAAACCCGGGTACCCGGCGGAAACAACCCAGATGGGGAAAACCCGTGACGGGTTCGGGTTTGACGTGTAATCGGTAATCGAATTCATTTTGGTTGCGATGAAAATTTACCGACGTGTCCAAACAGAATCGCAAGTGAACATAGGAATCCAGTTGAAAAACAAGGGAGGTCACAACCTACATGGGCTGTTCACGACTGTGCGCACATACTGGCAATCGAGCGCTCGGCAACACAGATTCACCACAGAAGCAGGAAAACGCGACGGAAATTCGATTCCGGGAGGTCGTTGGGCCTCCCATGGAGTTGGCGGCGCGTGCAACGTTGCCCCCCAAGGAAAACTTGAAATTATCCTGCGAACAAAGTTCCGATCGCGTTTTCGACGTTATCATCCTGAATTCCCCTATACTATGTTCTCTCTGGCTCGAACGCCGCGAAACTGAGGACCGACAACGTCGGGGGGATGGTGTCATAGTTCGCCTGCTGGCTGTTTACGGGGGGTCTGTGCAGCTCTGTTGCCGTGCTAGCTGTGGGTTAGATGCTGTGTACGGCGGTCCTGACGTGATGTTCTCACGTTGCTGCAAAGACCTATAGTACACGCTGAGTTGTTGCTGTTCGTGTTTTCGGTTTGCTCTCCGATTCCCAGCCGTAAACGTTTTTGTAAATCGTTCATTTTGTCGGAACCTAAAAATGGAAGGGGACATGTTTTGAACAAGGGCCAATCAGCGCCAAATTTATTATCATTTCGAACTTCGATTTCGATTATGTTTGGAGATACCCTTGGAATGCTATACAGTATATCTCCAAACTTTGAAATGGACTGAAAACTGTGTCCCTGGCTTGTCAATAGCGATTTTCCACTCCTTTTTTTACACGCGTGCCTGTCATACTGATATCTTCAGCGTTCTTGGGATCAGCACAGGCATGCCTTCTTTTAACTGGAGCCATGACATCTGCCCGACATAAATAGAAACCTGAGTACGCCACCTACTATGGTGCACTACTACTCATACGGCATGTCTCTCTACATGTGTTCATACGAAGTATACTTCTTGTGTTATGCAGCTGCACAAAGCAATACCAGGTGATCTGCAGTGTATACGATGGGCCCCCGCCTATGTTGTGAAAAAAAAGGTTCAGATCGGCGCGAAGAACACCAACATTTGATTAAGAAACACAACTCAACAGTGGGACCAAAAGTATATCCTACGCAAAAGAGTTGCATCGAGGTCGGATATAAAATGAGACATGGAGCCTGGATACCGAATTGACGTATCTTAAGACCGGGCGCCCGCTGCTGCTGTAGAATGAAAGACACAAACACAAAGGCAAGCAGATTGAATTTTGTTGTAGTTTCTGTTATTATTATTGAATGCCCGACGCTCTGTCCAATGAAGCTGATGGTTGTAGTGCTCGGTTCGACGTCATATCGTATACGCCCTCTTTTCAGATTGTTATACCCCTTGATGACCCTCAGCGAAAACTGGGTGTCCGAGTAACCGGGTTTACCCGAGTACCAGTTGAACCCATTTAATTTTCTCTGAAAGCACCGGGTTACCCGCGACAAGCTCGGGTTTTACTTTCAGAATTATCCGAGTACCCGTTAATGACGGGTGCTCGCCGAGGTACACCTGGGCACCGTGCACCACCTTGGAGTTGCCCGAGCTACGACAAAGAAGACAGGCAGCCGACCGACTGCTTTCCTACCGCTGTAAGCCTAGATATTTACCAAGCAACAACAGCTAAAAGGGTTAGTAGACTAAACCCACTGCTGTCAGCCTCGGCGTTGCCCGAGCTACGACAAAGAAGACAGGTAGCCGGCCGACTGCTTCCCTACCGCTGTAAGCCTTGACATTTACCAAGCAATTATAACTACCGACTGCTTATCTACCGCTGTAAGTCTTGATATTTACCAAGCAACGACAGCACAAAGTAGTCTAACCTACTGCTGTGAGCCTCGACCTTGCCCGAGCAGCGACAAACGAGACAAGGTAGTCTAACCTACTACTGTAAGCCTTTGCATTGCCCAAGCAATGACAAAAGAGACAAGGTAGTCTAACCTATTGCTGCAAGCCTTGATATTGCCCGAGCAACGACAAAGAGACAAGGTAGTCTAACCTGTTGCGGTAAGTCTTGGTATCGCCCGAGCAACTGCTCACCTACCGCTGAAAAGGTATGAAAACCACAACCAAGCCAAAGCTCTCGTGCCGTGCAATCATTGCGCGACACACCGACCACTCAGGCCGACGCCCGACAAGCTACGATGGGGAACTCCAACAACAGTCGGGGGTGTTCGTATGCCCCAAGCCCGGATACCTGGTCGCCCAGCGGTCTGAAGATGTTCTTTATATTCGTTGTATTAGAGCACAGCAGGAGCAGGAGAGACAGAGGAGAGAGGGCCTCGGTGCCCAGGTTCCGGGAAATTACTCATCATAACGCCTGCGAATATTGTGGGAATCCTCTCAAACATATGAAACCGTATTTGCCGGAACAATCCAAACGAACACCACCCGTGGTTCTTCACGGCCGTGATGAGACGGAAAAGACATCCAAGACGAGCTAGGACCTAAGAACAGCCAACGACAGTCCCGCAGGGGAAAACCCCGGACCCCGGACAAAAACGCCCCGTGAAACACATATACTCCAAATCATTGCTATTGAAACAACGGCCGCATTCCAACGATGACCATGGCCAGAAATTAAAATGCCAAATGGTGCTCTACTCACCCATGCCCCACAAAGTAGAGTGGAGTGGCGACCTGGCAGATTATTCCTTGCATATATCAAACATGGTACTCATCGTTCAACGCTTATAGCCCTTACTCACCCTGCAACGGCAGATTCAGCAAGAACCTACGGTGAGACTTAAAAGGGGTCGCAGCAAGGGATTTCG
>JBBMHQ010088974.1:0-10864 GCA_037834295.1 Postelsia palmaeformis | reverse complement strand
GGAGATATTCCTCATCAAGAGCAAGACAAACACCGTTGACTCCCTCGAGCTGTTCAACAAGGCCGTTGTGATTCCGTCCAAAGAGCGCTTGGTCCGGCTGAAGGGGGACAAAGGTACAGAGTTTACGAGTTCGGAGCGACAAAAGACGAGAAAAAAAAACAGCCATAGCGCCAGCAGTGAGCAGTCAGCAGCTCATGGGGGTGCTCTCCCCGCGTGCATTGAACAAAACAGAAAATACTTTCCCGGGAGTCGTCACTGAGCGCAGCATTGACACCCTGTTGCTGCGTGCAGCTGCCTGCTGCTGTTTCATCCCACCAGAAACGTAAACACTCAAGACACAGCAATCCCAACCACTATCACTGGCAAAAATGGTAAATTTAGAGTATCCCAGCCACGCTCTTACCAGGTTAAATTGTAGTGACTGCACGGTAAGTACAGCCAACACATTCGACTCCAGCAGTGGCTCATCAGGCTAAACATGTGCAGGGCTGAAACTTTACACAGCAGTGGCACCAAACCACCCAATATGGCAACCAGAGAAAAAGGCAAAAACAAAACCCGCACGATGCCAAGCACGGCCAAACAACTTCCTTCGTCCTCACGGCCACCTTCTTCCTGTAAATAGGGGTCACGTCGATCGTTCCATCCGGTAGAATCGTCGCCTGGCTCTCCTCTTCCTCCTCCTCCCCCTCCCCCTCCCCCTCCCCATCGAGGTACACCTCCGCTGCGGGAGCTAGTCCCTTCAGCACCCTCTGATGATAATCACCCGCAAACTCCGTCAGGTCGCCCTCCAGCTTGTTCTGCGAGATAAAAGGGTGGGCGGAGACAAAATGCGATCGGCGGGGTCTTGAGATACAGCAGCTACACTGAACGGCTATGGTGTGGCGAAGCGAACCAACTGACTGGTTTTTTTGTGTGTGTCTTCCGGACAACAACAATAAAAACACAATCCGAGACACAGAACTCGGCGAGTGAGATCAGAAAAACGCAGAAAAACTTCGCAGAATTACTGCACGCAACAATTTGTGATATCTGATAGCAGTCAAATATTACGGGGAGCATAGTGATCACGACCAAATATGCTTGGTGAACATACTGGAACACATAGAGTAGTATGATGGGTTCTCAATACTATGGTCCCCCGTAAATACTTCGTAGTACCTGGTAACTATTGGTCGGCGACTCATGGTCGGACAAACTAACAGCCCAAGCGATCCGCCATTATTGGGTATCACCTATCGGTCATCGGTTGTAGGATATCGGTTGTAGGATATCGGGTACCGGTTATCGGTTACTTGTTATCCGTTAGCGGGCATGGGGGAAATCGGCTATTGAGGTTCACCTGTCGGTCATCGGTTGTAGGATATCGGTTACCGGTTATCGGTTACTTGTTATCCGCTAGCGGGCATGGAGGGAATCGGCTATTAAGGTACAGCTGTCGGCCATCGGTTGTATATACGTCGTCCTACGTGGACCCGAGGGGATATTGCCACCACGGATCTCTGGTTCATCTCGGGAAAGCCGGCTGGTGTGTGAGCATTAGTAGGCATGGATGCGTCAATGTTTAGGCGTTGATAGACACACGAGATGTGGAGGCGTTCCGAGTATCGCGCTCGCGCATACATGAGTCCTACTCACGGGATGCAAAGGTAAAGTACGCGGGGCGCGGGTGCTTTACCGACCGACGCATCAGATGTCTTAGATTGTATCTGCTATCGGTTTACCATGGGTTGATGAGTATCGGCGAACGGGCATCGGGCAATCAGCTGTTGAGTTACACATATCAGCCATCTATCGTAGGTCATCGGCTATCAGTCACCACCCTTGGGCTGAATTTGAAGGAACGTTTCGTATTCATATTTTTACGGTGATCCTTATATTTCCGTCTATTATTTATTGGGTATCGGCTGACAGACATGTGCAATTGGGCATCGGTAATTGGCTACCGAGTAATGGCCATTGGCCATCAGCTATATCGGATATAAATATCGACATTCGGAAATCGGGTGTTGGCCATCATCTGCTGGCTGTGGGCTATCGGTAAATCAGCGGAAGAAAGAGGGGGAAAGGTGGAAGAGAAGAAGCGATTCGTGGCCCCTAATTGATATCTCTTCGCGATGGTTAACGCCTGAGGTTCCGATATCGTATTGCGATATCGATTCGACACCGTTTCGCGATGGTGCATACGGCAGGCGGTCGTGTTACGCCCGAACAACCCGCGCCTCATCCCCCCAATACAACAGCGCCAAGAACAGAATCAGCACCAGAACAACAGCAACCGCAGCAGCAAAAAACCCCGGCAACATCAATAGCATCCACCACATCAACGACAAAGCTCCCAAGCTGGAAGGTTTACGCCGGCTCTTGGTCAGTACAACACTATTAATAATGCTACAACAAACCGCATTGAAACGCAATGGCGTAACACCACCGACACCGACACCGACCCCGACACTATCAACACCACCGACACCGACACCAACACCAACAAAAATACAACCTACACCACAACAAACAGCACCAACACCACCACGAGCACCAACAAGATTATCACCGCCACCTGTACCAGCAACACCCTACCCGTCGGAGATCACGAGACAGGTACCGTTGCCACCTGTCCTGCCAGAAAGCCTCCACACACATAAACCAGCAAAAATATGCCGTCATGGGAGACTGGAGACCGGTCTTCTCAGGCACGTCAAGGGCTCTTTTTGGCCTTACTGTGCTGATTTTAATATGAGGGATGGTCAGTCAGGGCAGTCAGTCAAGGCAGTCAGTCAAGGCAGTAAAACCGCGGTCTCCTGCAGTAGTAGGATATATTCAATCAGCAGTGTCGTCCGACCTTAATCTCATCCTCCGAGTGCCGTATCAGGGAGGCGATCTGCGGCCCCATACCCCCGAGCTTCGCCAATCCGTCCACGCCGCGAGTCACCATCACGCAGCTTCCTCCCCCCCTTTGAGTAGCGCGCAGCAGCGGCGGAATGCCGCGAGGCCGAGGGGCGGCGGGGGGGGAGGGGGGGTGCAGAGTGGATGGGGGACGAAAATCACGGAGCGGTGGAACAGATGCCACGCGTCGAAAAAACGGCAAAAAGGCTATATTATACACACGAAGGAAGGAAAGAAGGAGGTGCGTGAGAGAGTATGGGAGGCTATCGAGTGGGCTTGCAACGGCCTGGATCGATCGAAGCTCATTGCTGTATGACCTGATCGCAAGCTCAGGCGGCACTCCTTCCGCCTCGGAGAACGGTTGACGATTCTTCCAAGTATCGACCACGGTACCTACGGAGAAAGGACACTCGCTCCTTCGTTGCTGCCATCCATATGCAAGAAACCCCACAAGCGCTCTTGTTAGGATGCAGCTCACCCTTCATGCGACTCGCCGAACAACTCACGTTTCGTTTCGCGCTTGGTGCAAGCAATGTCTGCCTGGTCGGTGAAAAGCCGACGTACTCCGTCCCGGTGTTATAGAAATGCGAGGGCCTATGGTCATACGACTTTGGCATGCATCATATCGAGTACCCGCCCCCCCCAATATGTTGCGTGGTCAAGATCTGTCTCGAAAGGGGTGTGGTCAGTGGTTAAATAGCTGTATAAGGCAAGCAACAAATGAGTACGCCCATCTATTTACGAGTATATTATATATATACATATTTATAAATATGTATATATATAAATATATATATATATATATATACGAGGTATATATATATTTAATTATATATATATATATATATATACCAGGTATATATATTTAAATATATATATACCAGGTATATATATATATATATATATGTAGTTGGGTTGGCGTCGGTTGGCAACGACACTGTCAAAAGTGTTGCTCACTATATACTTGAGCTAGACAACCAGGGCACAGTTTTTCTTTCGGCTGTCGCCCACAGTTGGTTGTCGAGTTAGATCATTTGTGCGAGGCGAAGAACCTTTACTCCGCACAAGGGGAATGATCGTATCACGTACTAACTGTAGTGTTTAAGGTAAGGCACCTAAGAGGCAGTTACATAGTACTCCCACCTCTGTCTCTGGATATGGCTACGCCGGAAAGGATATTAACTCATTGAAGCTGTCATCCGTATGGAGTTCGCCTCACAAGCGGTTCTTAGTAGGATGCCGCTCACCCTTCACAAGACTCGCCGGACACCTCACGGCGCTCCTCGCTTGGTGCAAGCAAGGGCTGCCCGGTCGGTGAAAACCGGGCGTGCTCCGTTCCGGAAATGTAGGGATGCGATGGAGGTCTATGATCACACGACTACGGCCATGCATGATATCGACTCTAACCCTCCCCCCTTCTTTCTCCTCCCCTCGCCCCCTCTTCCCTTATCCCCTTCCGTTACCCACCTCAAGTGCAAAACCTCAAGGTTTATCAGATCCGTGGGGCTGCCGTCGAAGCTCAGCGTCACACCGAGGTCACTTGTCGCGTCGGAAACAGGCATGCTTGTTCGGGGGACGCCGTACTTCGCCCCCCCCACCCGAACGCCGTTTTGCCAAGCGGGGTCGTCGATCTTGACCCGTCGTTTCGCCCAGTTTCTTAGAAATTTCTGCACGCGGTCTACCTGCAAGAAGCGGCGATGACGGAGGGTTTCGATTCTAGGCGTTTTATTTATTTTTTGTTTCCTCTGAGAGAATTATCGCACATGGGTGGGGCAGATTGACACAAAAGGGCTCTCGACTGTCAGCATGCATACTACAGCAGACTAAAGGCAAGGCGGTGGAACAGCGGCAGCAGCTATATCCCGTCACCACGCGCAAGATGAAAGATGACGGACGCAATCACAGACGATAGAGCGCATCTCGTGCTGCTCGATCATACTCTAAAGGCGAGGATGCGACGATAGCGAACGGCGGCAGTAGCAGGTGTGGAATTCACGCGTGTGATTGTCGCGTTTTTTGCGCTTCTACTGCGCGTTGCAGGAAGAGAGAGACAATGACTGAGACAGGGACAGAGAGTGGTAAGAGAGCAGTTACGTCGCTGTACTCGTATATATACTATATGTATAGTTCCACAACCAGCACGTGTATTTGCAGCAGGTCCGTTTCGCGTCCCACACGCGACTTGGGGCGCTGGTAGTGGTAGTGGCCCTGCTGGTGTAGGCGCATGGCTCATCCGAGACGGCATGGCGGCATATGGTTGAGCTGAACGCTATTAATAGTGGTAGTTTTGTAACTGCTGCTGTGCTCGCTAGAGCAGCAAGAAAAAAACCGTCCTCCATCTATCCACAACAACCTTATGTCGTCTAGGATGCGTCGTGTATGGTGTTCGCGGAGGTGAGCACGATCCTGAGCATGTGGATGGGTATATCCAGCCCGCCAATCTACAGTAGTAAACGCGCTCTGCCGCCTCAATTCATTGGACACGCATGCCCAATCTACAGTATAATAGTAAACGCGCTCTGCCGCCTCACTTCATTGGACACGCATGCCCCATTGGGCATGCATGCCCGCTTCGACGCTATAACACCAACTCACAACGGCTTCGGCTCCGGACATGGGGGCACGTGCTAAAAAGAACCTGCATTCTTCCTGGTTGTTGATACGATCGTAAATCAAAGGTATCCTCTCGTATCGCGAGTGGCGAGCATACTGGTGTTGGGGTTGGGTCGGCCTCTCGATGAGGTTGGCCCCCGCGGAGGCCTGCTGTGCAGGTACTGGTCTACCTGGTATTGCTTCCCTGGTACTTGGGATATAATTCCTGGTACGAGATACTTGGTGCTCATATTCGGTCGTTCTTGTGTGATGCGTGATGCGTCATGCTGGTACGTTGGCAGAGTTCAAACAGCCGAACCGCGCCGCACGGCACACTCACCGGTACCTCCGCCAGCTCCAGGCGGATGAGCTCAATCGACGCCTCTTTGGGCATACCGTACCCACGCCCAACCACGGCGTCCACGCCTCCTACCCCCTGTTCTCTCCCCTGCTCGCCCGAACCCACCACCCCCCCCAAGCCTGATAGCCTCTGATTGCGCCGCTTCCTCCCCACCGCATAGTCTACAAAGTTGACGGTTCTCGGAGGTGGACATCGATGGCGACAGCGATCTCGCCCGCCCCAGAGGGTCGAGGTGCGAGCCTTGCGGACTGTGGAATGCGGCCCGACCCCACCGTCAGTGATCGTGCAGGGAGTGCGCGAAAGAGCTGGTGCGAAGAATGCAGAGATGCCGCGAGATGCCAGTAGCAGGCCCAGCGCGAGGTTGACCATTAAGGAGGTGCATCCACCAGGCCGACCAGCAAAGGGTTGTCGGTGGCGTCGTTGATATCGGCCTTGAGAACGCGGTGGCGTTCCCACCTGCTGGGCTCGCGGGTGGGGTAAGGCACGATGATTTTCACCCGTCGCCATGGTGCAATGGGGCTTAGTCAGGCCCTATCCACGCTGCTGTCGCTGCTAGGGTCTGCCACGTACAAAAAACACTACCACCCCGGTGCAGTAACGCCCCTAAATCTTTATGTGCATATCTCCGATCTTTTGTAGCAGGCAAGAGGAGAGAGGAGCTACAGCCGCACTCGTACATATACCAAGATAAATACGTAAGAAGGCAGCGTCGTGCAACCTTTCGTTGACGCCGTATACCACAACCTGCGGGCGTCACACCGTCTTCCCGCGCGGTCACGAGGGTTCGAGAGGGGAGCTGCCTATTGTGATGGATCCACAGGTGCGCGTTCATCGAAATTTGGTGCGAGATTGTGGGCACGATACCGGGCGTACTGCTGTCCGAACGAATGGCGAATCCTAAACGACCCCTCTCCTTCTGCAAATCCTCTGAAAGATTGCAACGCAACGACACGCTCGTACAAATGCGGCGCACACGTCACACACCACTAGGCAACCGAAGGCACCCCCCACCATTGCCCCAAACCAAGCCACGAGCCGCTACTACGCGTACACCAAAGAAAACATAATTGTACGAAACGCGTGAGACATGTTCACGCATGTTCTGGTTCTGGACAGGGTTCTACACTATTATTTGGACTTTGGCGTCACGAACCCGCCAACGAACTCCTAGATCTACTGCTGTTGTACGTACGCACCTGGTACGTGGTACCCGGCACGAGGCACCAGGTACTGCTGTGTGTACCAGGTACCAGAATATTATTTGGCGAGCTCCCGGAAGATACCGGCATCATTTCCGTCGTACGAGTATGTACAGGTGATGAGTGTGTCTGACTGAAGCCGCTATCTCTGGTTGGGGAAGCCACAGGCATCGGCCTCTTGAGGCGCTCTTTTCAGCGCTACCGCCGTGGTACGTATAAATACACCTACCCGATGGAATAATACAACGAAGGGTGGGCACAGCTCGGTGCGCCCACACGTCGGACAGACCACGATGTGTATATAATATTCATACCAGGTATATTGCACACTACGGAATAATCTTAGTCCAATACTACTGCACTGTACCTGTGGTATGTGTTTGCAAGTTCGCCGCCATGCAGTACTGACTTGTGCAAGAGCAGTATCATACGAATCCCACCCGTGTAATATTCAGATTATTCGTCATCGGCATCCCACCCCGGAAAATATGGGGGATGTCGCCGTGCAGATCATGCCAGGTACAGATACGGACATGATGGCCTCGATAAATTTCTGCTGTAGATCATGGCATGGGGGTCCGATCTGCCGGATGTTTTTTTTTTGTTGTGTCCCGGAGGGCAGGAGGAAACCCCTGTCCACAGTTACCTGGCACATATTTCTCTTGGTTTCGTGTACCGGTTCGAACCCGGTTCGCTTCTTCGATCTGAGTCGGGCCTGCCTCTGACCGTCATCAAAGGGTAGTTTACTCCGAAGATGTACCTATTACAGGCACCTCTAAGATCTGCCGGATGTCTTCAGAAGGAGGATATGGAATGTTGGGTGTAGATATGAACAGGAACGCACGTCCTGGGGTGCAGTTCGGCGTGTGTTTACTTGTTTTTTGCTCGTACTGGGGTGCAGTTCGGCAGACTTTTTGTCTAGCTTTCTTGTTCTCTGTCCCATTTTATTATCGCCGCTCTTTTTCTGCAAGTGTCCTCCTTTTACTACTGTAGTCGAACCCCAGACCCGGGGTCACTGTGGCAGCACAGGCTTTTCTCCCCTCTCCCCGGTACTGTGGGTGTCTTGCGTGGGCGTACGTAACTGGTAACTTCACAACAAGACGACATAATGAATACGGTTCACTCCTAAGCCCGACAGATCCATATCACATACATGATGAAATGGCGATATCATCTGTCCGATGTGTGGAAGGAGTCAACGGTATTATATTCAACGGTATTGAACGGGACACGGGAGCGTGGGGCGCGGTGGTATATCTCATATCGGTATGGGTGTCTCGTGTGTCTTGATAACCGCTCACGCATCTACCTTGTCTAACGTGCAGGCTGGGCCGGGCGTTCGGGAATTCGCGGATGGGATATTCCTTTACACCACCCGGATACCCAGCGACGTGGGCGGCGGGCCAACGTTTGTATACGAGGTGCGTGCGAATGGTGCTCGGGCTCCACATGATCAAACGGGTGGGTGGCAACTCCACTATTAATAAGGGCCAGCAGTGCTGGAGCATTCGTGACAGACGACCATCCAGGTAACACACATACTTATATAGATACATACCGGTCCTCCGTGTCGAAGAGAGGGACTTGTGCTTGGAACGATTCCTCCTCGGTGGGTGACTGCAATGTCGCCCTTACAGAGTCACGAGCGGCAGCGCATACACGCGAGCAATCCACGCAGACCCACTCGCAATGTGATTTATACTGCAGCAACTCTACTTCAAAGCGCCATCTGCACGTGTTTCGGACGATCTCCATTGAAGGAAGCTATACCCGACTTTCCTACCTCCCCGCCCCGACTCGCGCTGACGATTAGCCGGCTAAGATTATCGTTCGAGTGAATCAATCGCACACAAAGGCAAGCACCTGTTGTGCGGGCGAAATGATGTACGCTACGCCCCGCCTGGGAACACCCTGTAACGCGTGCATTAGGTGGAGAGTGCTCGCGCGGACAGGTGCGGTGTCAGCTTCTGCATAGACTTCTCCGGCTCGACGAACCTCATTCTGCTTCCCTCGGCCACGGTATCGACCACTCTCGGAGCCACGACAAGAAGAGATGTCGCGGGAGTTGCACACACCAACGAGGGGGAGAGAGAAGAGGGGAGAGCAGGGCCAGGGGGGAATGGTGAGGGGGGCGAGAAGATTCAAATATGGGGTGATATTGACTCGATGCGTGGAGTAGATGAAACTGAAATGGTGGCAACTGTCGGTGAAAGTCATGGCGCAACGGTTGGCAGTGGCGGGGCGTCACCCCTGTCTGCACGAGTATCGGCGGAGGCGTTCTGCAGAACGATCCTGGCCAGGGTGACCGTGCGAGACCCCGAGGCCACGGGGACGATCAAGGTAAGTGCAAGAAATAAAGTAAAGGGAGGCATCCATCCCCCTCGTTCCTGGGGATGGCTTACTGACGCTTGCGGAGATGTTACGTCAGACGACGCGACCGCATTGGCAGGCATGAGAGCTGAGATGGTCGCCGTCGGATGGGGCACAGAGGGAATGATTTGCGAGCCGAACTGTTGCCGTAGCGGCATTGTGCTCATGTTCACTCGCCTTGGGAGAGGCTTACTGGCGCGGGATATTTGTCTTCGGGGAGGGGGGGTACTCGATAGGAGATATGTACTCGATCTCATGCATGGCCGTAGTTGCATGACCATGGACCCTCGCGTCCCTACAATGCCGGAACGGAGCATGTTGGGTTTACACCGACCAGGCAGACATTGCTTGCGCCAAGCGCGAAGCGCCGTGAGGTGTCTGACGAATCGCATGAAGGGTGAGCTGCATCCTACTAAGAACCGCTTGTGGGGTGGACTTGCACATGGATGACAGCTTCAATGAGTTGATTCAACTTCCGACGTAACCAGTTCCAGAGACAGCAATGGGAGAACTATGTAACTTCCTCTTGGGTGCCTTACCATAAACCCTACGTGAGACGATCAATCCCCTTGTGCGGAGTACAGGCCCTTTACCTCGCACAAACGATCTAACTAGACGACCAACTGTGGGCGACCGCCAAAAAAAAACAAAAAAAACGGTACCCTGGTTGTCTAGCTCACGTAGTGACCGGCATATTTTCCAGTGTCGTTTCCAACCGACGCCAACCCAATCGGGGGGCATTGAGCTCGTCAGCCTGTGCTTGCCTTTTTCATCGTGCCTCGCGTGACCTTCGCGCCTGCTTTCTGACCCGCTGCCAACATATTCGAAGGTTAGCGGGTGGGTGGGTGGGTGGGTGGGTTAGTGACCGTACGCGTGGAACGTTTTTACACGCCTCGTAGTCTATACGGTAGAAAAATATTGTGTGCGTTACCTTGGAGGATGACCTTCATCCCTACGCCACGCCTGCCACATTCCCTCGAGTATGCCTCGGGCGAAGCGAGAATACACTAGTAGAATCTACAGTAGGTAAAACCCGTAAAAGTGCGCATGTTCGCGTTGAAGTGGCTGATGAGGGGGGGCTGCAGGTTGGCTGGATATCGCCGTTGGGAGATTGCCGCAGCATAGCACACCTGGTAGTGTTTGTACAAAAGGTGCTCGTGGTTGATGGTTTCGCTCGCTTTTCCGGCGTGGGCGTGGGGTGACGTTTTATTCCCCATCGCAGATTTCATGCAGCTGGGAGCCACTGCTGCTACCATCGCGTGGCGAAACGGAAGAAGTTGTTCGCAAACACGCCACGAGCATGCAGGAAACCCTGCTTGCCATGCGTCCGCTGGAGCTGGCCGGAGATAACGAGGACACTGAGCTACGAGCTACGATCCGCTCCGAAGAGATCGCCCAACGATGCCGTATGCACGAGGTGTGTATGTGTGGCGCCGGGGGGGGGGGGGGGGGGCTT
>JBBMHQ010088973.1:0-22873 GCA_037834295.1 Postelsia palmaeformis | reverse complement strand
CCCCCCCTTACCCATCTGTTTCCCACCTTTATAATTTGACCTTTGATCACGCATCCCGTTCGATCTGAAGCACCGTCCCTCGTCCTCAACGAGACACCTCCATCATATGGGCGCTCTTGACACGTTTTTTCCCCATCTATTATCTATTACATTGAAAACGTTTTGGCTACCGTATCCCCTTGCTGTTTTGACTTTTGTGGCCACCATTTATCTCTTAGGATAACGATCGTGTTTTCGCTGTCAAATCCAGGGGCTTCTTCCTTAACCTAAACCCTCGAACTTTTCTGGGGGAAAACTGCACTTCCCTTAGTCTCCAACCCACAGGTTCTCCTATGACCAAAACTCCAAACGTGTACGTACTCGTGAGATGGAAAACCGTCCTAAGCTAACGATCTGGTACTGTGCATTTATATTTGGAAATGGTTCCACACCGTTGACGCCCATACCGCGCCTAGTGGAAATCGACAGCTGAGACACGGTCAGGTTCCCCGCCGAACCTCCGCCTTCTTCGGTGCCCTCTGCCTTGAGGTTGGCGCCATCCGAACGACGATAGGTCTGCCCCACACCCCGCAGTAAGGCTAAGATGCCTCTAGCGAGAATATGCCTCCCATTTTGGAGCTACAGTAGTAGTAGTCATACAGTAGTTCCTCGTATCCATGGCCGTGATGCAGCAGTGGACGCCCGCAGACAAGGAGCATTCAGGTTGAGAAAAATCGGCTCAGGTTGGCACGGATAAAATAAGGTTGAGCTTAGAGACACAGCTCAACGGTGGAATACACTCCATAAATTCTACCGCATATCAGGTACAACGATAGAGTCTGATAGACGCCGGAAAACCCAAACAAGACGCTAAGCTTGGACACTAACTAGTAAACTGACGCCTTTCAGGCCCCCCGAGATAGCGACCGGAACAACAATGCTACGCTTTGGTGCTATCAACTGCCTACGAGCGGCACGCACCCAGAAGTACGGATAGAATCATGCTACACCCCCGTGCCGTACGCCTCCTTGCCTCGCATGACAAAACTCGGACACCATGCTGTAGAATATCATCCCCCAACCACGCAGTTGCCGCTGCTGTAGTAATGCCAGTCACTTTTCTACGGTCGATTTTTCCCTCCGAAGTTCCACAAGGGCTAGCACCGGGCGCCCACCGTATACTTCGTCCTAGGTACGTACATATAGTAGGACTCCATGACCTACAGATACCTTTTACTACTGCTTACCGCTTGTTGCTTTCCGTTTAGCTTTTTTGCCGGCCTGCCGACCAAAACGTCAGATCAGATGCAGGAGGGTACTCATTGGTTTTGGTTTGCTTGCCTGAGTAATTTGACCATTGACCACGCGCCCCTTTCGAGACGGAGCACAGATAGATGCAGGGGGGGAAGAAGAAAGAGAGTAACTCGCACAGAGGCGACCACTACTCCGCCATCTGCTCACAATACTCATGTGGGGATGTTTGGTCGCGTTTTTCAAACTACTACATCTTCGTGTAATATCTCGTAACGACCAACGTCCACCACTATCATTGTCACGACGCATACCATCAACATCTTGCTCACCTTCGATTATCACTTCACTGTACTTCTTATGCTTGGGGGTGGGTGGGCACTGGCACTCGCAGAAGAAGAGGGTATTACGTGGAGATGTGTCCAGCGATAGCAGACAGAAGAAGGCAGCCGAGGCAGAAACAGCTTTTAGCTTCTGCTAAAGATTGCTTGCTTCATTGCTTACGCTCGATGTTCAATGCTCGAATGCCCATGCTCCCGACGCTCACAAGCAGCTGCCGTCTTGCGGCCACCGCCCTCTGGTATAATTATAATAGCGCAGAAAAAGGCAAATCATGGTGCGGGCAGAGAAAACGAGCGCGTTGTTGTGACCTTGATTGCATCACAACACTGCCAGGCTTTCATGTGTCTTGTCTGAAAGTATACGAGGAAGAATGGCGATAAAACTGGCTACCGGACAACGAAAGGGGCAGTATGAGGCAGGCCCGACTACTGCAAGGCAGGTCGGCCTAAACGTATGTACTTACTCACAGAGATTGGTGTCTTATCTTGATGATTCCCACTTTCCTGGCTCTCAGAGGGTTCTGAGAACAGGGGGGGGTTATATATATATTTTGCGTGGCGCGCTTGATCAGAATCACGCCTCCACGACAATAGAGGAAAACGGGATAATAATGAATATCATGACACAAGCCCACCTTAAAGGGCTGTCTATGCAGACGCATAGAAATCACGAGGGGCAAAATCCATCCAGAAAAATCTGGGAAATGGATCGAAGATACGACGCTTCACAACCCACTCCCACACCTCTATAACTTGCAAGGCGAACGCCGATTAAACCAACAAAAATCTGCATCCTACGGTGGGAAGCAGGTTTGTCCCGAAAGAGACGCGAGGAATCTACAGATACGCGGCGTGCGACGTGGCAAAAAAGGGTCGCGAAAAAAAGAAACAGTGAAAAAGAGAACGGCTCGAAATCGAGGGACGTAATCAGTACCAGGTGAGTGCTATAGCACGTATGAGCTCCGACCTACCATAGGGGGGGAGACACACAAAAAGAAAAGAAAAACAGCCGATATACATACGTAAGTCAGGTGGAAAAAGGGGAACAGAGGCAAACCACAAGAAGGAGCACGGCAGCCCAGACAAAAAGATGATACGCAACGGGCGATACTAAGATCGGTGGTCTGATGGAACGGTGCAAAGCGGAAGAGAACGACACACATGGGCGACAGAAAAAACACGGCGCAAGTCGAAAAGAGAAGGGCGCTCGATAGTCGAGGTGGCCAAACAGTTTCGGGAACTACTCGCTGCACACTCCACCAAGGGTGGCGCTGAGGAACTCAAAACTAAAATCCGTTTAAAAAAAAATAATAACAAGGGGGGGTGAGTGCCGAGGCGGAGGGAACGAAGAAAGCCCGCCCTGGCCCTCGTCGGGAGCCTTCACCGTCCTTCTGCGACCGGGATTTCTCCTCCTCCTCGCCCCGGTCCCTTCATGACGTCCTCAGCCCGACTTACACGTGCCGCCCTGTGGACTCCTCCTTTGTGGACGTTCGCCTGGACGACCTAGCCTCGCCCAGACACCCCGACCCCGGCGCTACCAACACAGCGGACATTGGGCTGGCCGCCCAAGCTCTTCTCGACACCTTTTGAGTCCTTCCCGGGGGGCAACCCTCCGTTTGGTGTTTCGCCACATGGACACGGCGCCTGCGTCGCCCGAGCTAACTTCGGTGGCTCACGCCCTGGTGGACGTCCTGCGGTCGGTCCATACCACCCCCAGGCACTTCGTCACGTGGTCGGACCGCTCCACCCCCGGCGCGGCCGCCGCCGCTACTTCACCGCACCGACAACACGGCGCCTCCCCCCCCCGCCACGGTCGCCGCGACAATGTCCGACACGGGTGCACAACTGACAGTCGCAGTAGCGTAGCTCCTCCCACAGCAAATGAACGGGCCAGAAGAAGAACCGGCGGGACGGCTCGAGCCGCTGCGGCGGCAGCAGCAACAGCAGCAGCAGCAGCAGCAGCGCCCCGGCTCGACGGACGAAGTTGGAGAAGGGGGAACCTGCAGACCCCGATGATATCAAGGAGCTGAAGACACCTAGGCAAGTGACGCCTTCCCTGGTAGACATATCTTCGAGTCATAAATTGCACTCGCTTTCCCGGTAGTGAAATCGCTACTGACCACGCCCTCCCGTTATCCTCGGCGGCAGTCCACGCCAGACAAGAGAAAATTGATGAGATCAATGATGCCGTCGATAACGCGCACATCCGAGCCGTACAACGCCACTGCATCACTATCGACTTAGGCAAAGTCGACCGTGTTGTCGCCCTCCCTTTCAGCTCTTCCATATCTCGAACGGAAGCGGTGCAAAAACTCATACGGAATATAAGACGAGCCCTGGCAGACATTCTAGTCATGTGCGATGACCATAACCGCGCGATGCTCGCCCTAGTTTGTTGACTTACTTGCTTCGGCAGCTTCGCACTTTTATAAACCTGATGTAGGCTGCAGGATGTGCTGCTCTGTTTGAAGTATATTTGCTGCAGTAAGAAGATCAGATCGCGACTGTGCAAGACTGAAAGACGTGGAGTATAATGTCGCTTTCACCTCACCTCACGACTCAATGAAAAACGTAGCGGAGTAAAACGAGGCCTCCTCATCTAGCTTCCCCGGAGACTCCACCCGAGAGTATCCCCCCCTCCCGCCTCCCCCACGTCGATCGTTGCTGGCTCAGCGCAGCATGAATGCCCAATCACCCCGAAAGGTTCGTCTCGGTTGAGGCTATATCTGCTTTCTGTACCAGTCGTAAAACTTGAAAACGTGGGTGGGTGAGTTGGATCTGACCGGTCTCCCCAGCGTGGGAGCTCAACACAACCCGCGAGCGAGCACATGGAGCCTTAGCCTGCGCCCGCAGTTGCGTCTGGTTAAACAGCGCAGGTATGTGGGTCCTCACCAGTCGTAAAACTTGAAAACGTGGGTGGGTGAGTTGGATCTGACCGGTCTCCCCAGCGTGGGAGCCCAACACAATCCGCGAGCGAGCACATGGAGCCTTAGCCTGCGCCCGCAGTTGCGTCTGGTTAAACAGCGCAGGTATGTGGGTCCTCCTCCTCCAGACGTAGAAAAGGCACGTGGTACTGTAGCTGTTGTAGTTGTACAGCTGTTGTCGTTGTTGCTTTACCTGGAACGAGACCACAGCCATGCGTGGTGGCTCGTAAAGGCTCCTCCGCTGCCGAGCTCTTCGGCAAGGAGGTGCCGTGGGGGGTTCCTTCCGCGTGAAAGAGTAGAAGAGCGCGCCGGGTGAGGCTCACACGGAACCGACCTCACATCCACTGTTGTTGTTCTAGATACGGGGGGAAGTGCGTGGAAAACGAAAATTCGAAGTATATCTCCGACCTCCTGCGAGTGAAGACCCACCCCGTGACTCCCTCGGTCTTCTTCTGGAGGGTGACAACTATGTCAAACAACAAACGAGCGAATTACAGTACAGTTTTAGTATTGATTATAACCGCAGTAAATTATACCTGGTATCTGGTATCTGGTAACTAGAGCTGGCTGGTAGGTTTTACTTACTATGATTATTATTATTAATATTCATCACATACATGCTCAGGGGCTTTTTCTTTCATCATAGAGGAAATTGATTAGCGGAAAGCGCGAAAGCGTGAGTTAGCTAAAATTCGATGAAAATCGACGAGCAGTGGGAATGCTGAACCCTATGCGCGATAAAAAGTAAAGGCACGTACCGGGGGGAGGAAGCGTAGACACCTGTGACCACAGCTTGTCTAGAAGAGCGTCGAGGGTAGCACCTCCTACGAACTAGGCTGGAAGGTGAAAGTGATGATGGAAAAGCACACACACACACATGCACGGAACCGTATAATAATAAGTTACACGTCGAAGATAAAACAAGATGGCACGAAACTCTTCCTTGGAGACGAATGTTCGAACCCGTTCCCTCCAAAAAAAGTAAGGAAACGGGGTCACACACAGCAGCAGCAGCAGCAGCAGCAGCGGCGAAAAAAAAACGTGTTGTGTCTTGGTGGCATAGCTCCTCTTTTGGAAGGATGATTTAGATGGGTACGTAGCATGTAGCGTTCCAAAAGACGTATCGCACGGCGTTTTTGTCTACTTGCTCTCGCCTCACCTTCGTTGAAGAGAAAAAAAAACAGCTTGAAAAGCCGGAGGGGGGTGCATCGCCTTGCGTGCTTTACGGTATTATAGTGGGCGTCTTCTGCCGTGGGGGTCCTTCCAAGGGGGGAGTGCGCCGAGAACGGCTCATACATATATAGGGGGGGTCGACCACAGAGTGTCAAGTGCAAAAAAAGGCAGTATGAACCTAGGGACCGACTACTGCGTGGTAGCAGGTGGTGCCTTTGGTTCTGCTCTGGTCACTCGCACGAGAGACTTGTTGACGACGTTAGAAGTCATAGGCTCTTTCTTGCACTAGCTGCTGCTTGCCTCGTAAGAAGTCCTCTGAACGGAGGGGCGAGGCATTCTCCACAAAGACAGGCGATAACGCCTGTGCCAGGTATGATGAGGAGGAGCTTGCTACAAATCATAAAATGCCGTAGCAAGGGAGAGGGGATACCATAACAAACATTAGCCTACCTATCTATGTGAGACGTATATACCCACCACGGGGGGGGGAGAGAATGCACCGAGAACAACCGGAAGGGCTGGTATTCAACGAGCTTTATTATTGCAATAATACAGTCTAGCTTATTATTGCAGTTCGTTGTACGAGTATTTTGAAAATTATCACAAACCAACACTGCTATTATTAATATAACTGTTGTGTATCCAACGTCCCGTCGAGGGAGCGTGAAAAAGTTCGACGTAACTCTCGACCTGGGGAGGGTATCAACAAGTATATTGTTCAAACCAACGAACAATAGGATGCGAATTACAGTATTTTAATAGTATGCTGAATGAATGTATTTTGTCCTCTACACCAGAGGGCTGGCAAGTGGCAATGCCTGGTCCATAGATATCTCGCCATGGGGGTCTTTCCGAGGGAGTTCATATACGAACCCGCCTTCCCGGCAAGGTAAATTCTCCACTCAAAGCTTTATCGTTAATAGTTCAAAACATGTTTTAAAAAAGGCTCCGACCTCCCCAAGCAAGCGAAGATCCAAGGTCCAAGGTGGCTCTCCACCTGGACATTGCAAAGAAAGGTTAAGGTTGTCAATCAGCGAGTATTTATAAAATAAACTTGTACTGGCTATTGACACTCGTAGTTCATGGGGACCTTGGGGCACTCTGCTGCACGGGGGTCCTTGCACGGGACGAGCAAAACAAGAAGAAGAGTGCGCCTGTGGGGCTCATAGAGGGAGACCGACCCCACAGCCTAGACACGAGGGAGGCGCGTGCCGAAAACAGCGCAGAACAGACAGGGAGCTGGATTGTCGGTAAAAAGAAAATGTTTGAATAAAAGGGAAGCTCCCCGATCTCCCAACCAAGTAAAAATCCAAGATCCAAGGTGACTACCTCTCGATCTCGAGGGTGACATGTACTAGACACCAGGTATGTAATACTCAGTAATAAAGAAACTACGGCTGGCTCTGGAAAAACGAAAAAGTGCTCGAGAAATCTCCGTTGCCGGGATCCTCCAGAAGATCGGGAGGTGCAAGTCGGAGAACGAAGCGCATTGAATTCATTGCTACATCGGAGCGACCACACTTACTTGCACTCAGGTCGAAGAGCAAACGGTACCACTCATACCCGATCACGAGCGAGCTGCCATTGTCTCCAGCGGCTTTTCTCCGCGTGCACACAGCTAAAACATACCAGTACGAAGCAAGTTTGGGTGAGACAACACAGCGCCCGGTGGGTGGCTAATCACGAACAAAAAAACACAATGAAGGTTGGGCAGGACCGCCGACCGGGGCATGAGGCCTCATTCAATCCAATAATACTTAAAATCATTGAAAGGTCGTTGGCAGCGTGAAAGAATACTGTAGTAATAGTGTAATAGTAGTATACCTGGTATAATATAAATATCCATTTAAATATTTCTGTTGGTTAGCAGACAACAGTATCATACCTGGTGCCTGGTATCAGGTAGGTGCCTGGGCTGTGGTAGGTACCGCAAGCCATGGGACAGAGTCGTTGGCAAATACTCAGGTACCAGGTAGGTATCCGCTCACAGCGGTGGTACGTGTATTTAAAGTAGTACAGCAAGAGGGGACATCAAAAAAAGCTCTGCACGCATTATTGGTGTTAAAACTAACGTCAAGCATCAACAGGCACGAGGCGAGGCACGGCAAGCCACCAAGATAGACCGGGCAACATAAAATACGTGGTGGGTCTAATTTCTTGCAACACTGCCTCCGTAGGTTCTGAAGAAAGACGAGAGGCCGTACGACTAAAGAGGAAAAAGCTAACGTGTATCAACGTTGCACGAACTAGCAAGTTGAATAATTTTCTCGTGGACAGCCTCGAGCGGTCGATTGTTGTGGCCTAACCACAGCAAGTAGGGCCCGAACAAATCCCCACCGCGTAATGAACCGGCCGGGTTGAAAACTCGCTTTCGGATATACTATATCGCGGTTACGCGTACTTTTAGTCCCGATTTCATCTCGCATCCATCTCCCACTTTTTTTTGTGCTTGTTCAGCTCGTCATCCTACTTTAACTTCCCTGTATATGTATACATACATCGCTTCAACAAGCTGTTTTACTCGTGTGTCGTGGTGCAGATGATGCACAGCACCGCTACAACAACAAGTACCGAAACTAAAATGACAATAAAATTAACCGAAGCCTAGGATCAGAAAATCACACCGGCAGAAGTACAGCGGGGAAGCCATGCCTACTATGATATATCATATCAGGTAGTTGGCAGCAACCGACCGATACACCCCCGGGTACAGGTCACTGCTATGCTGAAAAAAAAATATATAGGAAGCACAACATAATAAGGCCAACAACGAAACGATCGATCGCGATACAATCGCGTCGACTTGTCTTGACGGCCTCCACTTCCTTCTACCGCACGCATGTCCCCTCCCCTTTTTTTATCCTTCGAGTCGGCAACCGTAACAAAAACGACGCCGCCACAAATACAACACACCCGTCCGCTGCTTCGTCAACGCCAGCTTCAACATCAGCCGGATCAATGAACCAAGCTCCCCTCCGTCCCGGCATCGTAGAGATGCCAGGGTCTATGGTAATACGACCACGAGATCATACACGGCATGACTTACCCACCCCCCTCGCCTCCTCCAGATATTACAGGCTACTTCTTCCACACGGCACGCAGGCAGACCTACTGTAACAACGTCGTGCATGTCAAGAGCACCGCCTCGGAGTTCACTCGTTCATTCGCTCGGGAGAAAAGACATGCGTAAAAGCAATCCGTCTCCAGTAAAGCGGCCTTGGCTGACGTTATTGGCCCTACGTTCGATATAGGGAGGAACCCATCAAAACGACCCTTGTCTGGTCTCCAGCAAAGCAACCGACCCATGGTTCCGTGTGATACCACAAAGTATTCGCTCCTAGCCTTGACCGCTTCGATCACCCCCCCCCCTCTTAGACACGCCTTCTTGCCAAACAAAAAAACCTAGGCATTGCACCATTGATCGGGTTGGCCTCTACACCCCACACTAATTCGAAACAGTGACGTCCCCAACATTTGGATGAAGTTCTAAACAGTTCAAGCAAACAAACTCCTCCAGGCCTTCCGCTGACCGCCCAAGGAAGCATATTTCCTGCTGAATCAATAATGTGGACGGAGGGATAAATTGCCAAACGTCCCGGGAGAACACCCAAAAACACGAGAATAACCAACCCCTCTCCGTGATCGGTGAGAGCCCGATGTGCCCAGTCGCGGCACTGTACGGACGCGAGGTTGTATGGTCATTCATACCACTAGGGCCATGCATGACATGAGTATATTCCCCCACTCCTCCCCGTGGACCAAACCCGAAGTCGCCGCATGCATTCTCATAAAAAACTCGCCAAGCAACGGCGGAGCCAAAAGTATATCATGCGTCCGTCTCGCGCATCGCGTTCGTGGCGTCCCCCAACACTGCCGGCGCCTGCGATAACGACCATCGAGCGTAAGGAGGTCAAGATGGGGGGACTAAAGTTAAGAGATGCACAACAACGCCACAACAAACAAAACAAGCTCCTGTATGTAACCAAGACACCATCAACAATATTATCGTCATCACCATCACTATCATTACCATGATAACCACATCATCCACACCAAAATAAATATCTGTAGAACATTGAAACGCCAATCAGAAACCATTCAACGAGATTAAATCATCATCACCTTCGCCCTCGAGTCATTCCCTGCCGCCTGCTTGAGGGCGTTCTGTCGCTGTTGCTGCTGGTGGCTTTGCTGTTGCTGCTGCGCGAACTGCTTAGGGTTGATGGTGACGCTCTTCGTGATGTCGTGCGTTTTGTAGATGCCAACCAGGCGGTCGGCGAGCTCAAACATGTTATTACGAAGGCTTTTTGCGGTGGGGGAAGCGGAGCGGGTGGACGCAGACAAGGAAGGAAAACTCCGTCATGGACGGGAAACACAAAGTACCAAAAATACCAAAGTTGGGGGTTTCGACGCCCGCAAAACAACGGCGCCTTGTTGAAAAGGCAAGCAGTGCCGCAGTCGGCATTGTTACGCTGCTTTCAACGAAGACGCGGTGGCTTTGGAAATTTCTCGTCGAAAACCCAGAAGCACTCGTCGGCCAACACAAAACCCCCGAGAAAGAGAATAAAAAAGGACCGCGGTACAATCCAACGCTCGTACGTTCAGAAAGTTCGCATCAGCACGATAGAAGGGCCCGAAACACCAAAAGCTGCCACGAATACCAGTATCAGTATTGTTGGTTCATTTTCCAAAAGTACATACCTGGTACCTGGTACGACCGTACATGACTGAAAACATGGACGGCGAGACAAGAGGGTAATCAAACACGCCAGAAACATCTGCGGCGCATCGCGAACAATGCCTGCCGGAGTGTCGCTCGCGCACAACGGGCAGAGACTGTGTAACAGAAAAAACGGGAAACTATTACGGGGCACCATATTAAATAGGACCTACGGTACACACAAAAACCTATATATTTCGCTATTTTTACCCACAATATTTGGTCCTACCGGTATTTACTATAGTCCTCCGTAATAGGCGCAAAGCAATAGCACAAATAATTCGAGGAGGGGGGGAGGGGGCTGCTTGGGGGCCTTGGACCTGACTGACGACAAAATCGAGGCGAAGGTCCACGGAAGGATACAAAAATAAAAAATAAAAAGGACAACATCAATGGTGGTATGAGGATGAGAATCCAAGAGCGAAGTTGAGGAGAAAAACGAAGAGCACAACAGCAGTCTTAGGCGATACCTGATGATGATGAACTGGGCGTTCTTGGTGCGCTCCTTGATGTAGTTGGCGACGATCGACACGTTCTTGAAGTCCAGGGCGGCATCGATCTCGTCCATCACGTACAGAGGCGTCGGCTACAAACACACAAAGACACACACAGACGAACAAAACGTTCAAGATTGGGAAGAAATGGCGGTCGAAGCACAACCACCTCCACTGCACAACACAAAAAAAACACATACGAAGTAATATTACACGATGCAGGTACAGCAGTGGTGGCCACTCTTACGAGTATAGTGCGCCAGTCAACAACACCAGCACTATATAGCGGCAACCGACACTACCCGGCACACTGGTCAGTGAATCCCATGTGTGTGTACCGGGCGGCACCAGCACCATAAAGGGCAGCTGGCACTATTATTATGATACTCAAGCGGCACTAGAGAGGGACCACTGCTGTGCGTAGAAGATGTCGAAAAATCAAAATATTGGAAGCGCCACCCCCTCCACGACACAAACCATTTATACGCTGCGAGAGAAAAGAGTTTGCTGCCTACTGATGCTCTGAAGGCTCGTGGCACACTTGAGACGCTTCGCTTGCTTCCACAACACCAACATCTGAACGCTCTTTCGCAGCATTTAAAAAACACGTACCATCACAGCAGTCGCAGTCACACCACATCAACAACAAGCAGAGCGCCACATTCAGCCAACAGCTACAATTAATACTGAAAACTACAGTAAGAGCTCTCTAAACGCCTCCTATATACGGCATTAGCCTTTCTGGAACACCCTAGGGTTAAATTGATGATATCAAAAAGTTACTACTAATACATACTACAGCAGCGGCTACTGCGTGGTTGGGGGATGAGATTCTACAACATGGTGTCCGAGTTTTGCCATGCAAGGCAAGCAGGCGTACGGCACGGGTGCAAGATATAATTATATCCGTACTTCTGAGGGCGCTCACGCTGCTTCTGCACCGATGTTTGAAAACCATCAGCAGCAATACATCAAAAGTGAGCTGGCCCTCGGTAACGGAACAGGTCGAAAACATGTATTTGCGGGGGGTCAGACATAGAAATCAGATCCGACGATAGACCCAGAAATCGGACACTTTCCTGCTGTATGTTTACACACTATATTTGGTTCTGAATACTACCGTATCACACCATAAATATCGCACCGGGTGATAAGATAACACACCCCCTCGCACGAATTTCGAAGCCGATGTTCTCGACAACGGAGAGAGCGTACTGAGTACGATGAGAGACGCTTTTGTCTATGAAAAGGTCTCGGCGAGATATTTCCAACGCCACCATTGTGGTTGTGTGTACCCCCTCCCTCCCCTCTTCAGGGATATAAACCGGCTCCGCAATTCGTCTCGGCAATTCGTCCCAGGTGATTATATCGTATCGCTAGTGTGCTATGCTATCACCCGTATGCTACGTTATCCCCCCTGTATCATGGTATTACCCGTGTGTTGTCTTATCACCCGTGTGTTTTGCCTTGTCACCCGTGTGTTTTGCCTTGTCACCCGTGTGTTGTCTTGTCACCCGTATGTTGTCTTATCGCCCGTGTGTTTGTCTTATCACCAGTGTTTTATCTTATCACCCGTGCGTTATCTTATCACCCGCGAAAGGCGTTTTTCTAACCTTAAAGTGGTGGAGGGCGAAGACGAGGGCAAGAGAGGACAGAGTCTTCTCCCCTCCCGATAGGTTAGCGATGTTCTTCCACGATTTCTTGGGCGGGCGAACGCTGAACACGATGCCTTCGCTGAACGGGTCCAGAGAGTCCACCAGCTCCAGCTCCGCGTCCCCGCCGAGCGTGATCATCTGGGTGTTTGATGAGCAGGGTTTCCCGTGGCGTTGAAGGCGACAACGCACGGGAAGTGGGGTGGTACAGATTGCGGGGTGGGGTCACAGTATATGGTGTGTGTGAGAGGGCGTGGGGGTGTGCGTCATTAAATTATTGTGCAGGGTGAAGAGTGTCAGAGAGCATAGGCGTGCGCTATTTAGTTGGTTTAGTCGTTTTCTATTACATTGACAACACCGTGGTGAACCCTATCAATTATTAGTCTGTGGTCGCAAGAAGGATATGCGGCAAATAAGATTACCGGTGCCATGGAAGAGAGGGTTGGGACATCATAGATGACACGTGCGATGGTGGATGGGAGAGAGAAACATAGGAAGAGGAGGAAGAAACCAAGCAAGAGACAGGTAGGAGCATGAAGAATTGGAGATAATTAAGAGAGAGAAACTGGAAGGAAGAGGAATGAGTATCATAGAGCGCGCGCGGTCGGGAGGGGAGGGTGTCACCTGGTACATTTCCTTCAGACGGAGGGTGATCTGCCCGAACCCTGTCATAAACTCTTTCAGCCGCTGCCGACGGAGCTCTTCGTGGTGCCTGAAAGATCAACCAAGGCCAAAAGTCAGATTAGTCAGACATGAATTTGCAACTTAGCGTTCCAATGTCAACCGTGGAAAGTCTAACGCTCAAATTCAGATTATTCATTCCTCCTCGACCCCCCCCCCCGCTTCCGCTCACCCACGAGCTTCATTCCTCTCTTGGGTGACCACATCAAGCTCCTGAACCCTCTCAAGGTACTCCTCCTCTCTCTGCTTGTAAAGGGCCAGAGCCGTCAGGTTCACGTTCGATCCCTTCGACTTCTTCTCGGCCTCCAGTTCGCCAATCTCCACCTTCAAAGCATCCCTGGTATTATATATTATTATAATATAAATACAGCGACGCCGAAGTATGCGGTACGTTTGAGAAGGTGCGGTTAGGCATGGCCTAGCATGGTACGGAGCAGGGTTTGATATGGTACGACTTAGTGCGGTGCGGATTCGATCGGTACGACTAAATAAGGTGTAGTTGTGGCTTGGCTTGGCTTGGCTTGGCTTGCCGTTTTTCGTTGTTGTTTCTTCTCGGGTTGGTTATTTTGAGCTCGTTTTGATACGGAAATGCATTCTGCGATACGGCTTGGTTCGGTTCGGTTCGGTTCGGTACGGTTGGCCTTTTTTTCGGCCTCTAGTTCGCCGACCCCCACCTTCGGAACATATGTGGCGGCGTGACGGCTTACGGTACGATACGATTTGATACGGTAAAGTCTGATACGGTAGCGTCTGGCTTGCCTTGCTTTGGCTCGGCTCAGTTTAGGTTGACACAGTTCGGTTTGGGTGCACAATGTCGTACGCCCCGCCCCGCCCCCTCATCCCCACCGCCTCCTATGTACCAGTACCTGTCAATGTCCTGGAGCTCTTCGAGGTCCAGCTCCGGCAGCACCCCCGGCCCTCCGCGGTGGGCGTTACTTCGTTTCGCCGCCCTCCGCCCTCCTTTGCCGCGCGCCTTACCACTGCCGCTTTTAGTTTTCCGTTTGCCGTCACCACCGCAGGTGTAAGCATCATCGCCCTGTAGGGCAGAGGGGCGTCGACATCGTGGGTGGGTGGATGAGTTGGTAGGTAGTTGGTCGAGTAGACGAGTGGGTGGGTGAGGGAACACGGGGGTACCAGTATATAAGGGGGTGGAGAAACCAACAACAGCTGAAAACACAGGCAATTACACACGGGCGCGCCCGGGAGTCCACCAAGACAAAAGTGTTCGTGGAACGTTACCCCAGGACACTTCGATACAGCTCGTAACACCAACAGCGAACACGTCGTAGCGCCCTCGGGTAAGCACGATAGACAAGAATTTTACCTTCTCCATTTGGTCTTCCTCTTCCTCTTCCTCCTCCTCGTTGTCCCTGTCGCCATCGTCGCTATCACCTTTGCCCTATTTGGGCGACAAGAAAACCAATCAGAGAGCCACGACAATTTTTTTTTTGAACAAGCCAAGGGCAAGGAGGCACTACTTGGCACGTCTCAACAACGCGTGTCGATCCACGCATCCACGACGGGACCAAGCACCGAACGGAACCATGCCCTGCTGCACCGCATACTGGTCGTAAAACCTACCAGATATACCTTACCGCAAGGCATAATGATATTACTATGTACCGTACCGCATCACATACCGGTATCAACATACCGTACTGTATCACATACTATCGTGGTACGATACCGTGATGCACCGTATACCCTCACGAAATAGCACACCACCTCACCGTACACCACTCGTATCATAAATATCATACCGTACCAATTCGTCGTATTACCATACCGTACCGTATATACTAGTAATACCATACCGAAATGTATCGTACCGTGAGAAAGCGTACTGTACAACACCACACCATGCAAAAACAACCAACCCCTACCCTTTCATGCACAAACAGCGGGCTATGGGAAGGGGACGGGTGTGTAGTCTGAAGCAACTCGGAGGGATTCAAATAAACAAACGAACCAAGCACATCGGGTCCCCCGCTAATCTATACCAGGTATGATGAAAGAAGCGAGACAAAAACTGCGCCCACCGCCCCCCCTCCCCACTCCTTCTCCCCCTCACCCCACCCGCTCCCAACCTCCCCGTTAGTCACCTCTCCCTCCTCATCGTCGCCGCCTCCCTCGCTCTCGCCATCGCTGTTAACATCACCACCACCGCTACCACCATCCCCATCGCCCTCTTTCTCCTCCAAACTCCAGTGCTCGGCCTCATCCTCATGGAACTTCTTCAGCTTCTTTAACTCCGCCGTCCAGTGCTTTACGTTCACCTTGTTCGTGTGGATCACCTGGAACGCATGGGGCAAGACAAATTACACGGTGGTAGCGCAGAGGAGGGGATGGGGGATGGGAGTAGAGGGAGGAGGGGATAGGGCTATAGTGGGGGAGGGTTCTCATTATCAGGCATGGCCGTAGTCGTATGACAATAAACCCTCGCATCCCTGCATTACCGGGATGCCGCACGTCGGGTTTTCACCGACCAGGGGGCGAACTCGATACCATGCATGGCCGTAGTCAATAGCCCATCGGGAGGGGAGGCGGGGGTGGGGGAGATTGTATAGTTAGGTGGGTGGGAAGGCGTGAGGGGACGGAGGCGGGGGCGAAGAAACCAAACCGTTTCCTCATTTACCCCTCAAAAAACAAAATGGCAAAGTACACGGTAGTACGCACGACTTTCAATTTTAGTTTCGACAGGGGGGGGCGAGAGGGGGTGGAACGGAGGGAACCCAATCGCTTCTCGCGCTAACCAACGGAACTATTCCACTCGAGCAAAAAAAAGGCAGTCACACCGGAATATCGACTCTATCGACTTGCCTTCGGAGGTGCAGCAGCGAGAGATTATGACCTGCCCAAGCCAAATCTCTGCCAGAAAAAGAAGAATGGGACTCCCGGAGACTGGGGATAGCGCCAGTACGCCACTATAATACCCCCGCAGAGACCACCAGCCCCCCCCGCCTCCCTACCCACCACCACCGCCACCAAAAATGATCGAAACTTGAGCAATGAATGACCGAACACGTGAGTGGAATCAACACGAATAAACGCAGCAACCCCGGTCCACCCTATCCGCCACCGCCTCCACACGATACGGTCTTCACACGCAATGCTTGGATAGTAAAGAGTGAAAAAAGTAGGCACGAAAGTACGACGCGCACATAAGCGAGGGATACATTTTGAGTAAATCTCTGGTAACTAACTACCTTAGCGTACTCCTGCAGCTGAAGAGTGATGTCCACCTCAACCCCCCTGATATTGTCGGCGAGCGATTTGGCCTGCTCATACGCCACAGAAATTTCCTTTAGCTCCCCAGTCTTCTGGGCCACGTCTTTCTCCGCCGCCTGGAACGCTTCCATCACCTGGAAGGAGTGATGAATACATCATGGCACAATAAAAAAAAAAATGAACGAACGGTGGTAGAGATCATGGACCGAACACATACGCGAACATAGGCCAGATATGCAAACGAACCAACGATTATCGAGATCATGGAAACAAACGAATGGACAAGCAAGTCTAATATATGCAAACGGACGAATGTCGAAATCATGAAACCGAGCGGAATAAAATACAATCAAAGAATATTGAAGTCGAGGCAACCAACTCACGGAGAAAAAGTGATGAACGGAACCACGGAGCCACACGAGTGAACATACAAACCAACATAGGTCGAAATGATGGAACCAAACGAACGAACACAACACAAACGAAAGATGATCGCAGTAAACGGAAACAAACGCATGAACAAACAAACGAACGATGATCGAAATCGTGGAACCGAACCAGTTGCTCAGACGGACAAACCAACAAACCAACGCTAAAATCGAACAGAGACAATCGAATAAAAGGAACACAAACGAACGAACGAAAAGAAAAGAGCACGAACACACAAGAACACCACCGAAGAACCAACGCCACCGCGATCAAAACAATCAACACGTACGCATGACACGTACGCATCATACCTCGCAGGCCTTGTCCTCCATCCCCTTGAACTCCTCCTTCTCCTTCTCCGCTTTGGCACGCACCCCCTCCAGCTCCTTGCGCTTGCGCTCGGCATCTTTAGCGCCTTTCTCCCCCTTCTTACGCTCGCCCTTCCCTTCAACAGTCGCGCGGCTCAGCGATTCCACCGCCTGGTCCAGAGCTCTACAAAAAAAAATACACAAACACAAACGAGGGATCCGATGGGGAAAAGAGGTGGGAGGAGGGAGGAAGGAAGGGCGGGGAGGGGGAGGGCGGGCGGACGGGGGGGGTACGCCAAAGAGAAAAAAGTAATGCAAGGTTCTCAACACGATTATTAGTCGGATGTGGAGAAGCCAGCTATAGGTATTGGGACACAAAAACTATGTCACATGCATGGGGGGCAGGGTGTCTAGCCTAGCCTCCAACCGATCCTCACTTTGAAGCGGTGTCGGCCCTATTTACGGTCTTTTTGAGTTTCTCCCCACCCACTTCCAGGATGGCCTTCTGCAGCGCCTGGACAGCCGCCTCTGCCTTCTCCAGCGACTTGGAAACCTTCTCGTGGATAATCGATCGGGGTGAGGCGGGGGGCGAGATGTGGGGTGCCGCACATGATAGACCATAGATAGTACCCGCCGAGCTGTTCGACAAAAGGTATGCTATTTTGACCAAGGATCGAGCTGAGTTACAGCAGCAGGTGTACCATACTTCGAAGTATACCAACTAAATACTGTAGAGTGACAATATGTTCTGCGGCTAACAGTAGACCTAAAGCAACAAATGCCTACAATATGTACGGTAGATCTGCAGACTAAAACAGGTAGATACAACACCGAGTGTTGCTACTGCCGTTTTACTGCTTGCACAGCAGTAGGTCCTCAGTATGTTGAATGCTACGGACGCAGCACGAATTTGCCACCGAGTAGGTCTGTAGAAGAAGTTGATGTTCATTTACCGGACTACAACATCATCGGCTGGACAGCACTAACCACCCTCAAACCTCTCTATACCTTGGACAAAAAAAAAAAAAAAACAACAACAACAGCACACGACAAAAGGTGAGAAGGTTCTTAACATACAAATTGGCTCTCAGCGCTTACCTTCGCTAGCAATTTTTCGTCCTTAGCGAGCGCCTTGCTGAGCTCCATCAGCTCCGCCTCTGCCTCTGGCGTAAGCTGGCACTGGGCCTGGGCGAACACAAGATGCAAACCGACGACAATTATTCCGGTTGGTTGGGTCGGGTGTATTTTAATGCAAAACAAAGACATGACACCCCTCGCGTAGTTTCGTGAATCTCCTATCAGGTATCAGGTATGCACGAATCTCGTACATAGTGGTGGCAGTGTTAACACGCAGGAAGAATAGCATACGTAAGCCGCTCGCCGCCCGCCGGACACGCTTGATGAGCACTGGCTATGGAGCAACATACCGCGCGCAAGAATCGCAAGGCTTTCTCTCTCGCCCAACTATGCGACAACACATAAAACACAACTTTTCGTTACGAAATAACACACAGACACAACAACAGCACCACCTGCCGTGCCTCGAAAACAATACCAGGTACATCTCGGCATCGCCAACAAAAACAGCGAAATAACAGCAGCAACAAAACTGATGTCATGCATCGCCGTAGCCGTATGACAAAAGACCGGAGGGGGGGGGGGGGGGCAGGGGGGCCCAAAACCAACCCCTGCGACAGAGCCGATAAGGAGGCGGCGGGGGGAAATGGGGACGGGGGACAACCTGCTGCCCGGCGCGTCCAAGGTACTCCCGAAAAATGTTGCTCACGACAGGGTAGCATCGCCCATCCAGGATATTTTCGCCGTTCCGCGGTAACGGCGCTCTCTTAACCGAGGCGCGCCAACGACACCACCAACCCCACGAGTACCGAAATCAACAACACGTCATTCCGGCCGGTCTCGTCAGTCACCGAGCGATACCGTCACCGACAGAGCCACCTACCCTACCCTACTCTACCCTACCCTACCTGGAGGGCCTCCACTTGCTCCTCATACTGCGCCTCGCTTGCTCCAACGCCCTGCAATCTCATCTCCAGCTTGGGGATCAGGGTCTGCCGCAAGCGAGCAAAGAGAAAAAGAAACCCGATCGCATCACGGCAGAGAGAAGGGGGGGGGGGTTGACGTCAGGGGCAGCACAACAAAGGAGTTGAACACTTGACATTCCCAGTTGCCGGAGTTCAACGGCGAGCCCAGCACTAACTCGGGATCCATGTACCGGCATACGTATTTTACACAACACAGGCCTCCTATTGAAGAATACAAAACTGGAATGACGGCTTAAAGGCTGGATGTCTTTCCGGATAAAAAAAAAGAGGGAAAAACAAAAATTCGACTTGCGTAACACACAACTGCTTCCAAGACTTCCGTTTGGCCCGAAAAATATCTCAGATAACAGGCATTGTTCCCGTCCTCGCTATGTATACTCAACTTTACCTTTGCTGTCGAACCGGCACTATAGAAATTCAACCAGCACTATAGAGGGACTACACCTGTTCTGGTATCAGACGGGTAGTAAGATAGTACACCCACCCTCGGACGAATCCCCGAGACGATTTGCTCGACAAAGGAGAGGGTGCAAACGCCGAGCGACGTGTCTATGGAAGTTTCTCGACCAGGTCTTCCCAAACGGGCGCCATTTTTTCGTCGTGTTGGCCCCTACTGCTGTAGGCTTCGGAGAGTATCGTCTCAGAGACAAAAATAAATAAATACCATGTGCGTAATATTGCGTGCTTTCACCGCACATGTAGAGCAACCAGATCATCAGGCAGAAGAGCGAACGCCCGTCATAACAAACACAGCAGACTGCACGAGCACATAGCATTTATGATGCGGTCAGGGCAAGATGCTTCGTATGGCACGTGTATGTGTAACGTTGTTGTTGTCTAGAAAATAGCAGTAGCACCAGCAACGAACAGAAAACACCGACTATGAAGGAAAACACACACACAACCACAACACCAACATCAAACCGAACACATCATCATCGCACAACATACAACACACCCACCAAACCATCACTCACGTTCACCAAAACCCAACACACCGTCACCCACATACGCAAAAGGTGAGCGGTACGCTTCAGTTCAGTTGTGTACCGTCCTGCTTTACATATACTTTCTTTTCGTCGAAAGGAATTATTCCATTCGAGAGTTTTCTGGAGCCTGTCCTGTGATCGCAGACTAGATGTTTGGCGATGACTTAACCCCTCTGAATTCCAAGTGTTTTGCTCCCACGATGGGAGTGCACTTCTAAACGGGCTGATGTGAGAATAACAACCAGCGAATATTTGATTACGACAGCCGCCACCCAGGCACCTCCAAACCAACCCGACCCAACCCAACCCCACACCGCCACCACCACCAACGTCACCCTGAACCCGCCAACGACCGCAAACCGCACAGAACAACTCCATTGTCACCTGGAGATGTTTCCCCCTCGCCTCAAGCTCCTTAACCTTGCCCTCGGCCTCCTTCTTCTCCAGCCTCGCCTGGCGCACTGCCCCCTCCGCCCTCCTCGCCTCCACCGCAAGCTCCTCCGCCCTAGCAGCGCTAACGATACCCACGCCCCCGGGGGCACCCCCACCCGCCGCCGAACTTGCGCCTGTGGGGACCGTACCCAGCAGGGTATATGGGGGTGGACGAGAGGGAGCGAGGGAGGGGAGGTGGGGGTGGACGTAGGGAGGGAGGGAGGGGTAGAGGGTGGCGTCAGACTGGCGTGAAGAAAAAAGGCCGGCCGACGGAAGCAACAACATCATACTTGCTGGCATTGTGAACAGCAACAACTGCCACATCTACGAAGAAAACATCAACATCTCCGTAGATGCAGAACGCTCGATGGCCTGGGAAACAACCATCCTACACCCCCGTCCTCTCCCAACAACACCCTCCCCACCATCACCAACACATGCCACCAACTCCGCACCAGCACCAACAAAACTCATCACCATCACCACCACCACCACCACCGCCGACTACACAATCAAGTACAACCACCATCATCACCACCACCCCCCACCCCAACAAAACTCACCACCACCCCTTCCGCTGCCATCAGCGATCCTCACGGCGCCCCTCTTCGTCGCATTTCCTCCTCCGGTCATGGCGCCGGAACGATCGATGAGCTGTCCTTCCTTGGTCACAATGCGGTGCATACATCGACCGTTTACATAGGCCTTCTCCACGGCCGTCTCGAGATCAGGCGCCACGAGGGTGTCGCGCAGGGCCAGGTAGAAGGCGGGTCGAAACCTGTCGCGGATCGTGAGGGAGGAAGAAAGAAAGGAAGGGAGGAAGGGAGGCAGCGAGGGAGGGAGAGAGGGGGGTACGGAGGGAGGGAGGGAGGAAGGGAGGGAGAGACAGAAGGAAGGAGAGAGGAAGAGAGGAATGGCGGTAAAAGACAGCAGCGAAAGCGAGAGCGGGAAAGAGAGAGAGGGCGGAGGGTGAACAAAAATGCAGGGAGAGAAGGAGGGAAAGCTACCCCCCTTTTCGGCTGCACCCACATCGTGAAGAAAAGCAGAGGTTAGGACCAAAAAAAGAAAATTACTCACTCGCACAGCAGTAGTTCCAGTACGCACAAAAAACAGACATACAAGACAGAACGTATCAGAGACAACTGACAATCAAGCGGAGTACGGGAGGATCAACGTTCGCGCTTCACAAAAGGCGGCTTACCCCTTTCTAGGGCAAACTGCAGTCAGTCCGCTTTTGGAGGCAGACCACTCAAATTCCAAGAAATATGTCCCCAAAACAAGACTGCGGTACTACAAGGGTCAAACGCTATTACCCACACTTACCCGGGCGAGGAGAAAAACACCAAAAGCCGCTCAATTCTGGCAAAAATATTATATCAAAACCCCACATAAAAACCTCAACCACACCGCGAGCAGCCAACAGCAACAATACCTTACAGAGCACCTGGTGCCACCAAGACGCGCAGGTCGGGGCGTTTGCTCTATCTGAAGCCCCGCCGCTGACGCGTAGTGAGGAGCCACTTCCTTTCTAGTTATATAAGTATTTTTTGTTATGTTTGGTAATACCGGCTGCGTTATACTAATTTTTGCCGCTGCTCCAACATATTGTTGATATTAATAGTTACCTTTGCTCCGACACCTTTACGAGATCGAACAGTCGAGGGCAGCCGCTGGGAGCCTGGAAGCGTTGAGAAAACGACGCCTCCAGGTGGCCGAGCTTCTCGAGGATAGCGAAAGACGCACGGCCCAGGGAGTTCCTACGCACCCAAAGGAGACAATGGTGCAGCGGGAGACGGGAAGGGAGAAAAAAACAAACTAAGCGTATAGCACATATGAATGTTCCATGTTGCTCATGTTGTTATTGTGATGGCGGTGTTGTACGGAGGCAGATACAGAGAGGGGACGAGGGAGGCTCGGTGACTGAGACAACCGAAAAAAAAACGATCAAGAAACTGAGAGATCGCAAAGGCTACGGAAGACACAACAACAGGCAACAACGATACAGGAAAAAATCGCGGCCACGAAAATAAAGATACATGCATACACAAGCAACGATAGCCTTCACAACGACAAGGGCAACACAAGAGGCGGCGACAGCCTTGACGATAGAGACAGCTCATGGGAGAGAGTTACCGGAAATTCTCAAGAGGAAGGTCTGCACACAGTCTAGGGCAAAATAAAACGAGCAATACAACAGAAAAAAGGGGAA
>JBBMHQ010088962.1:0-10864 GCA_037834295.1 Postelsia palmaeformis | reverse complement strand
AGTGCCCCTCCTGCATTACCCGCCCGTTTCTGCGCCGTTTTGATATATTGTGTCTGTCCACTCTTTTATTTTCTTCACTTTTAGCCTTCTTTTTTATTATTCTTATCTTTGTCTTTTTTTTTTCGAACTATATATAGGGAGGCGTTGGCGAAAGAAACGATGTCTGCGGGAACCGTGTTCGAGTCCTCGAAGACGGCGGTCCCGGTGGCCAACGCGGGCGGGGCGACCCACTACACACAGATCGACACCGAGGCGGACAGGGACACCAGGGCAATCTTGGAGAAGAACATCCGCCTGAACGAGTGAGCCCGTTCGTCGGTATATAGCACGCACGGTGCGGACACATCGCGATATAAATTATCTGCAGATAAACCATCTACAGGTAGATCATGTACAGATATATCATGTACAGGTACATCATCTTCGTGTAGAAAAGATGCCCTGCAGTAGACCATGCAGGCTCCTGTAAATGCAGGCTCCTGCAATCGGCAATGTGAGTTGGACCGCCGCCACTGTGTGGAAGACACCCTACGCGAGCACGTCTGACGAGGACCATCTCAGCGAGAGAGAAAAACCCAACTATAATCCGCCTTGATGGGTGACCGTTGATCTTATTTGTTGAACCCCCCCCCAGAACGAAAAGGGGGGAGAAGTTCGCGTTCGCCCGCAAAAAATCGTGTTAACTATTAGCTGGAAAACTCTCCTCTTTTTTTTTTCATCTTGTTTCGAAGGAGCCAGTCTCATGAACGATTCCAACGCACCTCCCGTGAGAGGTGAAGTGTGGTTGCTCACCATCGTCTCGGCGGTTTGACGGCTTGGCCAATGAAAGTAACGTTCCGCGTCGCCACTGTTCCGGTCTGTTCGAAGAGCGGGGACAACGACCGACCAAGACGGGCTCTACCACGGGCAAGCGGGTTACAAGAACCACATCAAGAAAGACGAGGCTCAGGTAGGGGGAGGGGCAGCGGGTAACATCGAAACCTTTTTCTGTGTGTGTGTGTATGTTTTCCTTTAGCGCGAGAAAAAGGCAACGAACGTAACAGTGGCCGTGACAGCGTGCGCAACACGGAGAAACTGCCGCCTGTTGGGCCCTTGTTGGACTTGAGGGTTAGGATAAGCGACGACACAAGATGCGCGAAACCGCGAATCCACACGCGTCTTCTGCTACCCTCAATACCAGGCGCAGCGGTGCAAGCATCGTTCTCACGCAACAACTCTCTATTATCTCCATACGCACCGGGGACACACGACTCATGGTCGCGCTATTACCCCATCCCGTACGTGTGCTACTTTATCTGGTATGATAGCCTAACGATATAGAGCGATGGAGGCGTTTCTTCTTGCTCTGCGCGGAAAAAGAAAAAAGGTGCATCGTAAGCGGAAGAGGCCGACCGACATAGCAGACATGCTTCTTCTGCACAACCCGTTATAGGACAGTGGGTGGAGACAAAAAATATTGGTTCCGATCGCCGCTTTTAGCCCCTACTTAGCTGTCAGTGGGTGGTGCTATTTTGATGCTGAACTCCAATCACAGGTGGCGGGGACCCCTTCCCCCCCTCCTTTCCCCCCTTGCGAGACTTCTTGTCACAAACCAGTAGGGCGTACCGAATTGAGACATTTTTTTCTTGTCGACACCTTGCATGGCTCAGCTGCATTGATCAACGTCTGGACAATATTTTTTGTTTACGCCCACATTGTGCAGGTGGAAGTCCCGGCCGGCCCCCCGTGATACAAGGAGTTGCACACGATATACGCGAGTTTGTAGCTTGCACTATCGTTCGTAGCTTGCTCTATCGCGTGATGTGCGTTTACACTCAATTTTAGCCTTGGTCGTGCCCTCTGGACTGGCGGGTCTCGGGTCGTTTCAGCCACGCCATACCCATGGGACTGACTAGGCTCAGACACTCAACTTAGCTTCTCGTACCCCCAGAACCCGACGCGACTTAGCCGTCCCAGCCTCTCGGGTGCTCCAAAACGACTGGTAGCTGGCGAGTCATTCTTCCGGATCTCGAGCAGTCGGCACCGACAACCCTGACAGCCTTGGCTATATTATGTATTACAAAAAAATGTTGATCAGGTATGTTACCCCCCCCCATTATATATAGGTTGGGTTGGCGTCGGTTGGCAACGACACTGTAAAACATGTCGCTCACTACGTGAGCTAGACAACCAGGGCACCGTTTTCGCTTTTGTTTTTTGGCGGTCGCCCACAGTTGGTCGTCTAGTGAGATCATTTGTACGAGGTAAAGGGCCTCTACCCCGCACAAGGGAATTGATCGTATTACGTACCGGTACTGTTTATGGTAAGGCACCCAAGAGGCAGAAACATCGTACTCCCATTTCTGCCTCTGGAAATGCCTACACCGGACATTAAATCAACTCATTGAAGCTGTCATCCGTATGCAAGTCCGCCTCACAAGCGATTCTTAGTAGGATGCAGCTCACCCTTTATGCGACTCGCCAGACACCTCACGGCGCTTCGCGCTTGGTGCAAGCAATGTCTGCCTGGTCGGTGAAAACCCGACATGCTCCGTCCCGGCATTGTAGGGATGCGAGGGTCTATGGTCATACAACTACGGCCATGCATGATATCGAGTACATATCTCCTATCGAGTACACCTCCCCCTCCCCACAAACATCGTCTTAACAAGGGCGACCCTTGCGAGTACGCCATCGTACGTAGCCCATTTGTTTCACACTCTACTCATGACATTCCGAACATATCCGAACACGAGCTGCTTAGGACCTAAACCACGAAAAAATGGTAGATCCCCTGTGGGTACGAAAACGTACGAAATCATGGGCTTTCGGTGTGTTTTACTACTGGTTCTTTCAGGAACGCAGTACGGTTTCGTACTAAAAAGCGCGGTTACGGGGAAACATAGTTAATAGGACCTATGGTACACTCAAAACCAATATATTGACCTATTCTTACAAACAATAATAGGTTCTAATTACTATGCCCCCCCGTAATAGCAGTTTTTGATGGATTCGGTCCTGAGAATAGCTCGCGAGTTTTGAAAGTTTTGTGTTTTGTGCGTTTCGTACTATTTGTTCTTGTGGGACCTCAGAACGTTGTCGTACTCACAGGGGCTACCACTTGTTCATGGGTGAGGTCCTAAGCAGCTCGTCTTTGGATTGTCCGGAATGGTATGAGTCTGAAACAAATGGGCCACGTACGATATCGTACTCGTAAGGATCGCCCTTTTTTCGGCGAGAACTGTGTTTGGAGGAACGCAGTACGTTTTCGTTCTCACGACATGGTAGTTTTTTTTGTCGCGGGATTGGCTAGTAACCTAGCAAAACAAAAAAAGTGTGATGACTCACGCCCACCTTCGGGCAGTACAAATTGGAAGAGAATCGCTACGAAATACCTGGTAGTAGGTTTTCTCGTTTTTTGTTGTCGTCAGCGCCCTGTGCTTTCGGTGATACACCAGCTATTTATGAAATGAGTTATGATCCACCAGCCCGGTGGTCCACTACGCATTCTCCCCGATGTGATCTACTAGCCCGGTGATCCACTACGCATTTTCCCCGATGTGATCCATTAAGCATGGTGATCAACTAACGCACTACAGTGGTCTGCGGCGATGAAGCGACCACGATGGCCGCAATTTTGTAACATCGGGCACAGCACATCGAATGCCGTCATTTTCAAGATGCTCCAACTACCCAGCTCGTACTTTCTAGGTGTGCTAGTTGTAATTTCCAAGCAATACGTGTTGTTGTTGCTCTGTTTGCGCTTTCTCTTCATCGAAAAACCTATTAGACTTGTTATTTGCGTCCGTGAGGCGATAAAAACTCACCCGACTCTGGTGCTGCAATGCGAACAGCGTTGGTGCGAATTCACGACGCACACGCAAGGACATATTTGCGTAGATTCCTATCCAAAAGAAATAGTGCGAGGCGAGTGAATCGCTTGATGAGAGCATAGCAGGGCGCGGGGAGGAAAAGAGCGTTGGTGTAGTGAGGTAAACCAAGATAGCAATACCAGAGCCGGCCCGAGCCGTTGGCACCAGTACAGGGGCGACGGGAGGAGAGTCCGGCTACGGTATAGGGGTCACGTGTAGATCCTTTCTTTTTAGCCGCTCATAGCCGCGCCATCGAGTGTGTTCATATTTTACGACCCGGCGATTTCGCGACATTGTAAGCAACATCGGCATGCCATTGCTCAACACCAGCACTCTGCACACACCAAGCAATAATGTCATATTCAACGTGATCGACTTTCAGGGCCACTTACCTGTGTGTGACCTACGCGAGGTAGTGCATACTGCGATATACCCCATACCGTGGATCCTGTCGGGCTACTCAGCCCAAGAAGGTGAAGAAGGTCCGGCCATCACCGTCGTCATATGGGCTCGCTTCTATGTTTATACTTTTGTCGTTCAGGCATTTTGGGTGATTGGCGCCAGAGATGTGTTGCTCGAGGTAACGTTTCTTACTGGACAATTCAACAGCAGTAAGTGACGGTTACATACGAACGCATCTGCTGACGGAATGAGCACAGGTAAGGAGAAACTACAAGGAGGTAGTTTGACTGACGAGTAGTTGCTGCTGGGCTGTGGATCGTTGACCCTCATGCCCACTCCACCTTTCCACACTCTATATGCCTCGTGACTCTTCCCGTGCTGCAACAATGCCTTGCTCACAGCCCAACGTAGGCCGCTCGGAGCGTATTGCCCTTCGCACAGCAGAGCAAAACCGATACCAAAGGGAGAATGACCATACCCGTGTTTGTCTAGCATTGTTGCACACGCACACACTATTGTCGTGTTCCCGGGAGAGAACGAACTGCCCTGTACCGACGTCCCCCCCCTGATGTCACACATTTTCCCCATCGAACAAAGTGACCATCAATAACAGGCGATGCTAATAACGATCTCTTGCCCTGTACCGACGTTTCCCCCCCTGATCTCACACATTTTCTCCATCGAACAAAGTGACCATCAATAATAGGCGATGTTCATGACCCCCCCCCTTCGCCACCTATCGTATCTGGCACCTCGTACCATATACCTGGTATTCACTTTCGTGTGCTTTTTGTGTGGTCGTCACAAGACAAGCTTTGTGTCGGCGATCTCCGCCCAAACCGAAGGTCGATGCCTCTACACAGAAACAAATTGAGATCGTCATGGTGAACCGAAGTTACACGGTAAGCATAGATTGCGATCCCCGCCGCGCCGTCCATGATCACGGTGCCTGCACCGATCAACACGCTCGGCACGACAGGGTACCATGAGCTCGCCCGTCGGTTTGATGTGTTTTTTTTGCCGTAGTACTCACGTCGTGCATGACCTCACACCCTTTACCGCATGCCCGGTACTCAATTGCTGCTACTACAGTATATCCTGCAACGTGGTTACTCCGAGTCCACAACTCACAACGAACGGTAACACTCCTGTTTGGTCTGTCTACTGAGACATCGCCGTCATGTCCGTGTCTGAGCATGCGGTCTGAGATGTGACGCGCCTCGACGGCACCGTCCCCGCCAAGCCTCACGCATCTTCACGATAACAGTCATAATCCGTACAATGGCACAACATTCCTGACATTTTTCGACTACTACTGCTACTACATACTTGGTATATACGATTTTCCTTCCCCTCCCAGCAACCATTATAAGACTTTCCTTCTCTATTCAACAATGAAGAACATTGGCTTCAGCGCCTATATTGTAATTTCATATATTTTCCGAAACAAATGACAAAGCCCTTTCCTATTGACCTGGTGTTGCCTGCTGCATACCAAGTAGAAGCTGCTAAAAGCTACATATTACTCTTAATACGCGCCCCTGAAAACCAGTTGACACTTGATGCACCACGTTCTAGCTTTACAACACATATGGAGTACCAGCCTACCCGGAATACGAGCAAAGTTTGATCCTTGATATGATAAGTTAACGCGGCTTATGTTGCCGGATACATTGGCATGTATATATTTCAAACACCTTCCCAACCTCTATATATGCCTGTGGTCAATAAGCCGTCTGAAAACGTACAGCTAGAGTTTTGAACGCATACTCACATCACATTTCACAACAACAAATACAACGGTTCAGCTCGGACGCCGCTGTGTACCGGACCCTCCCGGGCATCGGGGCTACTTTGTGGCTTGTTTCGGCTTTCTGTACTTCTTCATGCACTCGGGCCTGGCACGCTGTGACTTTTTGGTTTTTTTGTTGTACCACAACACCCCTCCTTCGCCGCCATCCTTCTTTGACCAAAGGTTCTCTTCCCGTGTCTCGACTTTGCTCTCTTTCTTGGTCGGCGCTAGGGGTGTCGGCGACGTTCGTTCCACCGGTGGTGGAGGCGGCGGGGGCGGTTTCTTCACCGCCAGTTTGGGATCGTCCCATGTCGACTGCAGTTTGACATCAGCGTGATAGAAGGGCGGGCGGAATTATATCTATATTCACGTAGCGCTTGCTTCTGTGTGAATTTGCTTGATATGTCAAGGGTTTCACAAAATATGCCGTCGGGTTTCAATAAAAATGCGTTCTGTGTAGTACCCGTGGGTACAACACAGTAATAGCCGGCGAGAGAGAACGAGGCACCCGAACGGTGTCATGTATGAAAAACACAATAACAGGGAAAGTCAAGACCTAAGACATTTTCGTAGTATCACATGTTAGGCGTTGAATCAGGGAATTCGTTGGGTATGTGTTTCGTCGTCGCCTCGTCACACAGCCTATCTCAGGTGAACCGCTGTTTGGCTCACCGGTTCTTAGCGATACCACATGTTTTCGGTTTTTGCTTGCAATGGGTGTTGTCAGCGAGCTGAAGAAAGGCTGGCAATTTTTCGGGTTCGGGCGATCGACGTACTCGGAGTCGAGACCATATACTGCTGAAGGTGAGGAAGTTTAGCAGTAACTGTTTATTCAAATTTCTTACACGAGACGCTCAACACCTCACCAAAACAAAACTAGTGAGGATAACATTTTACGGCCACAGGACGGATAATCCCAAGAAGAGCTCTGCCTATCACCGAAAAGTTCCTCGCAGTACCGACAGGTTTGCGGGCGCACTCCGCAGTTCCTTGCTTGAGAATAACTGGTACCGTCAGAACATGCCTTGCTCTCAATAAAAATACCCCTCTACAGAAGCACGTCTCTATCCATTATCAACGTGACTCCTAGCCTGGAGGAGAGAGCGATCGTCTAGCTCTCTGTTCGCCTTCAACAGCTGGGCACTTCAATGGTGGGTCGCTTTTATATGTAATAATGGAAAGGACGTAGGGTTAGTTTTACGAACTCAGGCAAATGTGGCCACAATAACAAGACATACCCCCTGTACTATTGTACCACCTATAATCTCTCTTCGCAAAGGGAATCGACCGCAGAAACCGCCGGCGTTCCGAACGGCCGTAGCCCCGCCTGTCGTTGTCCAGACAGACAACCGACGGCTGACGCTTCTGAGGGCGCGGGATCCTTCGCCTGGATACAGTTCGTTGTGACACAATCGTCGTTCGAAATCGTCTGCACATGCCCGATAAGGCATGCTACGGCAGTCGCAACCCCTGTGACGACTTACCATATCATCGAAGGGCTGGAACTCTGTACTAGGGAACTTTTCAATATCGTTGGGGAACAGCTGCTAAGCCCATTATAGTGTAGTGTTCGTGATTGACCACACCTACTGCATCACTGATCGGGCTAAGCGATTGTGTATGTGGCACGTTTTGAGGTAGAAGTGCACCCACTGTTTCCTGAGGTTCCTCGCTTGAGGAGTGCTATAATGTTACTGCTGTGTCACCCAGAACACTGATCTTGAAGACAAGTTCAAGTACAGTGGGTAGTGAATAACCCCATGGTCTGGATGCATGAATGCTGTTATCGCCAAAAAAATAAAAGCGTTCCCACGTGTTATAGTTAGGGTGCCCCGCTATCCACGAAAATATTTTAGCCGAATAGTGTCATCCTTGTTACAATACACCTCATTCTCGAAAATATTTGTTCGGGTTGACCTTGAGGCATAAGGCTGTTCAAGTGAGGAGCCTCGCAATCAAATAGGTGCAATCCTACCTTCGCACGCGTGCGGTCTCAGTATTAACGACTTCAATAATAGCTACATTCAGAGCTCGTTTCGTTGCTGGGCCAGCAGGCAGTGGACAGCAGTGGTTGCCTCTTTAATGGTATAGGAGCAGGCGATATGCTCACTCATCAACAATGCACCTATAGTCGAGGAGGGCATCTTACCGTTTTTGTGATCTTGTTATACCAGTACTTGTTCTTGGTCTTTTCGTCATTGTGTTCCTCCCATTGGTCCGCAATGGTCTCTCGACTTTGGAAGAACGCGATACCCTGCATGGCGTTGTTGGGGCGGGAGACGTCGCCCAGTACCTCCCGAGATGAATTGATGTAGCTTATGAACCCGCTAGGTTTATGGCACCTGGAAGATGTCGAGTTCGCGCGAGGATCAGCGGTGCAGTGGCTACTGCTGTTAGAGGACCGGCAAAAGGTAGCTTGCGAGGCGAGCTGGATTTCGTGATGTACCCACTGGGCTTGGTGCATTTTTTATACTCGTGCATCGTATAGCGGGGCATTGAATTGGCAATCAACTGTAGTTCGTGAACATAAAGGGGCCGTACCCCCAAATTTATTCGATTTTACAACCATAACCATGATGGTCTGGTCCATCTAGAAACTTACCCCTCCGCTTATAGTATATATATATCGCGTATGTGCCTAGAAAAAGCAAACACCGAAAGCGAATCTATCTTTATAGACACACAAAACATCCCATCACTGGGTCGTGGCCCCAGATGTGTATGGTAGACACATCGACAGCGCCAATCACGAGAATTACCAAACTAAACGTGCTACAGGATCGTTGACTCACCAGCAGGCGTATCCAAGTTGGTCTCGACCTTCGATCCACATCGCTGCAAAATCGACGTACGTCATGTACGTGGCCTTGATGCGTGCCCTTCTCTGCCCTTCTCTCCTGGCAATCGCGTTCGCTGGTTCGTGGAGTTTGAGTATTCGCCTTGTTGTGCGGTGTAGTTACTGTGCAGCAGACGAAGTGACGTGCGATGCATAGTACACAGGGGGGTTGTCGTTGCACATGCTACTCAGATTGACGACCTGCATCCGCCTTCATTTTATTACGGTTTTGTTATTTTTTAGTAGGCAGAAACTCAACAGTTCGTTTGTGGCTGCTGGGTTTGGCTGCGAACATTTATTGCTGTTTTCCTCTCACCTGCGTCAAACGTGAAGGGCGTTGCTAATGGGCCGCTCAGGACACACTGGCAATCGCGGTTGACTGTGAGGGTAGGTTTCGATGAATTTCATGGCACAAGAGGTTTTTAGACTAAAGATGCAGTAGCAGTACATTATAATTGGTACCAGGTACACTGTTTCATACATATTCTAGCGTTAGGAAGAGACTCTATACGGAAAACGTCATATCTCCCGCACAAAGCCTGTTTTTTAAGATCTTGAGACATCAGCCAAAACAAGCTGTGAAGTACAGTGATATGCTTCGTTCTACTGACAGAGTATTCGAACGAAGTTGCCGACTCGAAACAAACCCCAGAAAGATTGGAGGTTGATATGGCATCCCTCCATAAATTGGTAAACCTGAAAAATCTACGAAAAAAACTTAGGGTAGATGTCGTTCAACATTGCACTCCGGCGACACTACTTCCACTCGCAAACCGACCGATGCCATCCCGTATCGGAGCCCTCCACCACGTTCGGCACGAGAACTGAAAATTGGTTGTTGTACGGGATAGGGGCTGCAGAATATTCAAGACGTACAAGAACTTTACACCAGGTACCAGGTATACATTTACGGGCTGGAAAAAGCAACATATAATACCCCAATGTGACTACTTGTAGTTCAAATACCGGATGTGCAAATAAATGTTAGCTTCCATTACTGCCGTATTGATAATGCGCCAATATCGAGCATACGAGGCTTGTTTCGATAGGCCTTAGGCTTACGCTAAGACGTGCCTCAAAGGCCACTATCACGGGGGGTCTTACTTTATAGGACCAGATATTGTTAATGAAAATAGCAAAATATATACCTGGTAGGTATTTATGTCGACCGTAGGTCCTACTCCGGAGTATTTAATATGGTCCCATGTAATAATACTACTCTGAAATGTGTCACCTACTGCGGCGAAAAAGGGCAGTAATCCCAGAAGATATAAAAACAAACAAGATACCTGGTATGATACAGAGTAGTTGTGGATATATTGAACATGGTTGGTGCAGCTTGTAGGCCCGCGGTCCCATTTGGGGACGAACTGCTTAGAATTTGATTGGTTTGCCCCTACAAACGGGACTGCAGCTTCAAAGCGTGGTCAGCAAATGCACACCAGTGTGCAATATTAATCTGACCCTAAACAAATTACAAGTCTGTCCCTCAATGTAAGGACACTTTTGTGTAGTTCAATTAAATACGAAGGTTCATAAAGGTAGCAATACAGGGTGGTATCAGGTACCACATATTTCGATTATTGTTTTCCATCTAAGCGTGACGTCTACTTGCGATCACACTATCTACAGCAAGAGACACTCACGCGGTCAATGTTGGATACGCTTGCTTCAGGTAGTAGCATGCAGTACGACAAACGAGCGCAGGCACATACCGGCAGTTTCGGGCCAAGGTCCTGCCACTCGACCTCCAAGGGTCATAACTCGAGGGGATGACGTGTCGTCGCCCCTTTCCCGGCGACGCAAGACTTACTGTAGGCATTGGGCTATTATTTGTGATGAAACAAGAAGAAGAGGCTTGCGACTTGCGACTTTATGCGGAACCGCATTTCTTCGGTATTGCACTATTAGACCAAACGTTAAAGCACCACTTTGTGACAATTTTATCTTCCAGACTTTAGTTTCGCCGCCTCAGATGAGATT
>JBBMHQ010088951.1:0-10866 GCA_037834295.1 Postelsia palmaeformis | reverse complement strand
ACCAGCGAATGAGGACGTACGCCCTCCCTACCCCCGTCTGTTTCCCTCTCACACCGGCAGACTGCGAGCCCGAGCGAGCGTGTCGTGGTGGACTTCACATCGGACATCTTGGGCCCTTCATCCGTCTCTGCTTGCGTCGGGCCAGGCCACATACCGGAATATATATCACAAAACGATGACAACGACAAGCGTGCCATCCTGCTAGAACCCGAGCGCCTGCACTGCGTGAGGCAGGCCGGGTGGGGGCGGGGGTGTGTGTAGTAGCTCGATACTTGACGGCCAACGGGGGCTCGGAAGGGTGTGATACTTGTTTGGGTTATGGGCGCAGAGCGGTACGGTTTAAGAGTCGTGTGTAATTGGTTAAAGGGATAGGATTATTTGCATTCTACGATAAGAGTGAGTCTGATGTTTTTCAAGGCGCCTCTCTTTAGGAGACACCTGCCATCGAAAAACAAAACAACAAATCCTACTGCACCACTGCAGGGAGGTACAAATCGAACTTATAGTGTACAGCACAAAATATATTGGGGAATGCCTCATGTTCGGAACTCCGCCTGTCGTAAAAAACAGATTGATCAAAAGGTGCTACCCATGCCGTGGCAAGCTTCGATATCGAGAGGATGAGATATCCGGAACGAAAAAAAACAGATCGGCTCCACTACAGCTGCAGCTCCGGCCGCCCCGATCCCAGCCCAGGCCCTCAAAATCAACCGGCCTCCTGACCTATAAAATCTGCCGGCGTCATTGTTTTTCATTTCGTTCTTCCTTTTTTCGCTCTTGCGGCAGGTACGATGTCGCTTGCCTCTTCGTCAACGACGTGGCAGACGGCCAGGTGTTGAAGGCACTCGGCAATTTTGGGGTCGGCATGATGACGATGCGGTGAGCTCACCGATGTCAGAATGCTTGACAGCGTTGTCCCCTCGGTTTTCCAGAAGCGGTACGGTTTACTCCCCCAGGTTTGTTGACGGCGTTTTCCTCTCGTTTTCATTGTTTTCTCGAAGCAAAGCGGCTCGCCCCCCCCGGTTTGTATGATGTATACATGGAGCGCCGACATAGGTTTGCACACGTCATGCTTACGTTCACGCAACGCAGCAGCAGCAGTACGCAGAAAACCCCGGGTGCGTAGACATATAATAAGGGGGTTATAATGACAGCATCTGATACTCCTTTGTCATACGAGCTTTACAACGAGATACGTTCATGGTTGACTTCTGTTTTGAAAGGTTGGTTTAAAAACGCCCCCCGTCGTCGGTATCATTCTTGACACCCTAAAACCGCCTTCCTTTTGACTACACGGCCTTGGGGGGTAGATGCGCGGGCTTTGACAAGGTCGACGTCGGCGCTGCCCAGGCTCTGGGTCTGACGGTGGCGAGAGTGCCAGCCGACAGATAGAGTAACGCGAGACGCACTCGGGGTTTCAACTCATCGGGGTGAGTCATTTTCGCGCTGTTACTCGCAGTTATAGGTTTTGGTGATTTTTAGGCCGGCAGGTGAATCGGAGCAGAGCTGAAGAAGCTGTTTCCTGAGAGGGTGCATGAGGGAGACAGGGAGGGGTAGGGGCCCGCACTTCTTAGGATCCAGCTGCATGAAACGACCACTTTTCTTGTTCCGGTCTGCATGTGATCTTCATAAGACGTAGAACATCAGAGATTGCCGTGTCGACCACTCACCACCCATCCTCATCAGCCCATGAGGGTTGATCTTGGCGTAGACCACAACCCCCCAGAGGTCCAGCCCCGGTTTTTCTTTATCCTACCACCTCCCTGGTTCCGAGTTTTTTTCTCTCCGTGTTCGGACCGGGCTTGCGAAAATCGGCGTCAATCACACTGCGGTTTCACGGAACACCAATGCATGACGACGACGATGATGGTGATGCCAACTCTATCGCCAACGAAGCCCGTACGCAGTGGCGGAGCACGCCGCCGCCCTGCTGATGGCGCTGAACCCTAAGGCTAACCGCGCATCCACCCGTACGAAAGACTCCAACTTTTGTCTAGACGGCCTGGTGGGATTTTACCTCCACGGTAAGACCGTCACTGCTGTCAGCTGAGGGAAGGTAAGGTGCCCAACTGGCTATGCTTAGCTCGGCTTGATGCAGGGTGAATGAAACACCAGAAATATATATTCTGCAATAGAGAGACTTTATGTGCCGGGTAGTATTTTACACGGACCACAAACACCTCGTTCGCATAAACGTCAGTTCGAAGTCTCTTCGTGATTGCTGATTACGATATTTATGTAGCAGGGAACTAGGCGTCCCTCCGTCAGATCTATGTGTACCTGGGCTTACGGAGGCAAAAGACAGCCGAGATCGCGTATCTTTTTTTCACCCACCTATTTATGTGTACCTGGGCTTACTGAGGCAAAAGACCGCCGAGATCGCGTAACTTATTTTCAACCACCGAAACGTATAGACACCAACGAGTATGGCGAACGTACGAAAAGTAGGGATTGTGAGCGAGCTTAAAAGCGCAGGGCAGCTCTGTTAGCTTTTTGGTCGTGCTGTACGCCGCACGTTCCTTGTCTCTGCCACACGTCCGCCCTCGCGTTATGGAAGCAACTTTGATGGGGTGGTTAGTGCACTGGCCCCCAACTCAGCTGCTACTGTTACTGATTCCTTAACCCCTGAGGGATTGCGCGCCTTGTTAGCCGCGACCTGTCCCGTGCAGATCGGTCCGTGCGTTTGCAACATCTTGCTCGGGTTTGGCGTGGACCTCCTCTGTGTTGAACCGTTCGGAGAGACCCCCGTTCTGGTGAACCGCGAGGCCAAGTTCGTCAAGCTAAAGCAGGTGAGAGGAGACGCGTGCTACCGAAAGGGTGCATCGGTCTAGACGTTCTGAGGATACTAGCGAGAGAGGGGCTCTATAACCCACCTAACCCTCGGCTCTAGGAAATAATGGAACCTAGATCTGATCTCCCGCGTTATTGGCATGTTTAGTGAAGCATGCTCCCAAGCATGATGCAGGGGCTTCCTCAGAAACCGTCAACGTTTCACAAAGCTCATAAGAAGGTTCAATGGAAGTGGCAGGAGCTTCCATCACTGCCAGATAATTCGTGGAAGCTAGCACTACGTCCATAGAAGTGGTGGAACATTCCGTGGACCAATTAGTAGTGTATGCTCTTCTAAGACTTCATGGAAGTAGTGCAATTTCCACGAGCGACAATGAGAGTAGTGCAAGCTTCTACAAGATTCCACGGAAGTAGTGAAAGATGTAATGGAAGTGTTGTCAGCGTCCACAACTTTTGTGGAAGTAGTGGAAGTTTCCGTGTATTCATTGGAATCTTTCACAAGCTTCGATGGAGGTAGTGACAGATATTCGGGTCCCACAAGTTTCAATTGACGTAGGCTGCTAAACGGTTCCGTTGAAATGATAAATTAAACCTCCATGCAAGCAGCCTGAAGATTCAGGGACGTAGCCCGAATCTTCGAACGCTCAATTCCATGAAAGTTATGAAATATTCCATGGGGAGTCTCGAGAATTACGACGAAGCTTGCACAACTTCCATGGAAGCTTTTGGGATGCTATAGAAGTTACGACCGACTGCATGGAAGTGGCTGCGGAAGTGGTGGAAGTTTTCACGGAAGCTTACAAATGGAATATTGTGAGATTCAATGAAAGTAGTGAAACCTTCTGTGGAAGTGATGGAAACTGCCGTGAAAGTGGTGGAAGCTTCCACCAATATGAAGGGAGCTTTCGTGGAAGTGGTGGAAGCTTCCACCTAGTCCAAGGAAGCTTCCGTTCAAGTGGTGGTAGCTTTCGATACTTTCGTACGGAAGCTTGTGGGATTCAATGGATGCAGCGAAAGCGTTCGTGGAAGTGACCGTGGAAAAGGTGGAAATTGTCGTCATATGACAGCTTGCTTGTCTTTCCATGGACCGTCCCATGTCTTCCATGTAGAAACCTCGATCTCTTCGACTTTCATGGGAGCTTCCACATCTTCCATGGAAGCGTCAATGAAAGCACATTCCGTGGAAGCTTCCATGGAGGCTTCCACACCATCCATGGAAGCTAAGCTACATTTACGAACACAATGCTTAATACTCCGGCACAAACGGAATCTCACAATATTTCATTTGTAAGCTTCCGTGGAAACTTCCACCACTTCCACAGCCACTTCCATGCAGTTTGTCACAACACGCGGAAGCTTCCATGGATGGTGTGAAAGCCTCCATGGAAAATTTCATTCGGAAGGTTCCAATTGATTCTATGGAAGCTTCCGTAGAAGCTTCTATTATTTTCATGGAAGCTTCCATCACGTCCACGGAAGCTCCCACAACTTCCATCCAAGCGGATGAAAGCTTCCATGGAAGTGGTGGAAGCTTCCACCATGTGACAGCTTGCACGTCTCTTCATAGACCGCCCCATGTCTTCCATGTGGAAACTTTCATCGCTTCGATTTCCATGGAGGCATTCACAACTTTCATGGAAGCGTCATTGGAAGCATATTCTGCGGAAGCTTCCATGGGGGCTGTGGAAGCTTCCATCTACTTCCATTGTAAAAGCCAATAATGCTGTAGATCGAGCCCGAGCGAGCAGCGAGGACATGGCGACAACCTCATCCACGAGCGCCCCGTACGGAAGACAGAAATAACACAAGACACGAGTAACGAGCCGCTGGTGCCAGTCGATGCAGCTTCCGTCACCGCAGCTGAACCCTTGGTTGGGTTGTCCCTACTCGAGTATGAGTGCTGCTGTATAGCCTCGAAGTCGTTTGCCATTTAACCAAGTGATGATGCTATTTGAACAACCCCCGCACTTTATCCAGCGAAGGTCTCGCAGTTCAGGATGTCCGCGCCCTTGCAGTCAGTTATGGCCGGCTAGCCGTGTGGGCACACTCGCCTCTTGTTTTCAGGGCTGGGCGCCGATGCAGCTGGATTTTGCATCAATGCTGGCCCTCCACCTCGACCTTTGACTCGTTTTCGTTTTGAATTTCCGTTTCATTTGTTTTTCGCGCGTGTTCCTGCGTTTATTCTGTTTCTTTTTTTTTCCCGGAAGGACCAATTCAACTTTCCGTTTTTTCTGGTTTGTTCTTCGTTTGTACGGTCTCTAAGCCTCAGAGAGGCCAAAATCGAAACAGATCAAAACATAATCCCCACAATGTACGGGTTTTCCAAAAGGAAAGGAAAAAACGCGTTGCATGCCCAAACCCGTCATACGCACTGTGCCCCGGTCCTTCCCTCCCAGCCTCGCCTTCGTCTGTTGTTGTATTTGACCCTCTGTTGTTGCATATGTAGCCTAGTGCAGTCTAGAACTAGTGTGGTGCCCACATACTGCAGATGGTATGCAGCTCAATCCCACAACAAGACACAATATTTATGCTTGCCGTCAGTCATCTGCTAGAACCAATGCCGTACCCTCGAACCTATCTGTGCTCTGTCCTACTGCCTCGCGTGTACCTGCTGCTGCTGCGGTGCTCGTCTGCGATACAGTGTGCACCCGGTATACATAGTTCCACAACGAGCACGATCCCTTCACAGCAGTTTTGAAATATTGTAATGTTAACTAACTTGTTTTTTTTCGCTTCTGGAGATTTCACGAATAGTGGCAGGACGCCTCCGTATATTGAAACATATCTCCAGTTTTTTCCAAACTCTGGAAATTATGGACGAAATGCTCTCCGGCAAGGATTTTTTCCGCGCAATTTTTCAGACTTACAATTTTTTCACATTTTTTTTTCAAATATTGGAATTTTAACGAACTCGATTTTTTTGCTTCTGGAGAATTTCATCAAGAGTGACAGAACGCATCGGTATATTGATACATATCTCTAATTATTTCCGAACTTTGGAAATTATGGACGAAAAGCTTTCCGATAAGCATTTTTTTCGCGCAATTTCCAGACTTAAATATTTCCCATTGTTCCCCCCAGTATTGGATCGTAAACAAACTTGATTTTTTGCTTCTGGAGAATTTCACGAATGGTGACAGAACGCCTATTGATACATGCCTTCAACTATTTCCAAAGTTTGGAAATTATGGACAAAACGCTCTCCGATAATAATGAACCCACGCGGGGAGCATTGCGCGTTCACCTTCTGCAAGGCAATGTACAGGGAAGCCTACTGTAGAGTCAGCTTCTCCCAAGTTCATTGACGCTAAAATATGCAATATACATGAGAAGGGTTCGAAGGATACTAGAGGCGTTACTGTTTCACATGTAAAACTCCCAGATATAATCACCTGTGTTGTACTGCCCACGAAACACGAAGAATAGTCCCGACAACAAAGTTAATGGAAGCACGTCTGCCGCCGTTTTCATATCCAGGACTTTTCGTTTTTCTGCTCTAGCACCGAACGTTTGCATCTGGCCAAAATTTGGCAGACCGGATATGAGCTCCGTGGTGCACTCCCGTGAGTGTGCCAAAGCGGCAGCACTTATTGAGTCCTCTTTCGGGGTACGTTCCTCTTTCTCGTTCTACAGCAAAAAAAAATGCTACTGTAGACCACAGTACAAGAAACCGAAAATCCAGGCGCCTGGAACCACATTTTTAATTTTAGCGGCAAGATCCGCCCCGAAGGAGGACACGAAAGGTGCTGTTACTTTGGCACACACGGGAGTGTACCGAGGGGCTCATATCCGGTCTACCAAATTCTGGCCGATGGAAACGTTCGGAGCTACAGTAGAGCGAAAAACGTAAAGTCTTTGAAAAAAACAGCGGCAGACGTGCTTCCATTGGCTGTGTTGTCGGGACTTTTGGCAATATCAGTTTTTTTTCGTGGGGAGTGCAACACAGGTGTTATGATGACATGGTAGCTGACTCAACGCATCATTCGCCGTCGATCGCCCATTTCTCACGTGCTCGTACGGCCGGTGCTAGCCTACTTCGCTGACAAGGCGAAGAGTCGAGGGGGTATCAATCATGAAACCATTGATCCCCACGGAGGTTTGGGCCGGGATACTACTCACTGGGCGTGGTTTCTAACACGGCTCGCTGTCCAATGTTCAATGAGTGTCCCACACGCGATACGACGCACCGCGACGACCGGTTTGCATCGCCGCATGAAACTGAGGATTTTTTTTCCAACGTTGGCGGGTTAGTATTATAGTATTCGGGCGGTGGAGCAGCTTCTACAATGCACAGGGGAGGAGATGGACTAGGAGTGGGGATAACTTGAAAAAGGGAGCGCTGAAAATAGTGAGCGCATGGTAAGACCCACCCCTCTAACCGGCGAGGAGATCGTGGTTGGACTGAATATCCGCGGGTCGAACTTTAACGTATCCTGGAACCTCCGCGCGTAGACCGAGGGGTTCGAGGACTCCACTATTTGCGCCTTGACCGAAGGAGTCTGAGACAAGGGTCAGATCTTCCAAGATTCCGACGGTCGCATCGTGCTTGCCGAGTCCTCACATGCTTAAAACACAGCATCCATGAGATTCTTACCGGCCGTACAGTGCGGGGTCAGTGGCGTTGAAAGGGCTGCCGAAACCTTCGGCGCTCTCAGCTGTGGTTGTCGACGAGGCATCGAGCCTTTTTTAAACCGCATCGGCGATGGGATTGTGGAGGACTGCGCCGACGCACCCCGACTACGTGAATAGTAATGAAGTGGGTACAACGTGAGAGTTGTGTGAAATCATCCCGTGCAGTGCCGTGATTCGACAATGGCTTGGAGGCTCGACGGGTGAAATGCCGCTGATCTATCGCGTTAACACGGGACGGTTTTGACCTTGCGGCGTTCCCCGACCAGATACAGAATGAGTGGTCCCAAAACGGTCCCTTGTTCGCGGGAAACGCCGACGACAACATTGTTGGGGGCTATACTGTTTACTGCTGGAGCGCTGCTGGGGCTGTGTACTACGGTGGCACCAAACATATGTTCGTGTTCACGCCCAAGGACGGTGGAGTACCCCCCAAAATGTATCAGCAAGCTCATAAAGTGGAGTCTCGGCCCTGGCTATGCGGATGGTGCATTCAACACGTCTCGAAGCGACGGTCCCTACCTTGATTCAGGCGGATCGGTCACGATTTTCGACGGGAGACCGGGGAGTTGCACTGTGAGGCCAGACGTGAAAGTTGTTTTCGGAACTCTAATTCCTAATTCCAATGCTGCCTCGTTTTTGGTATTGAAAGGAAAAATGCATTCGATCTTGAGGTTTATCACTACTGCAGGCATGCTCCACCTCCCGACAACTACGCATTGCATCGTCGATGACAATACCTTCAGCAATGCGGACGCCCAGGACGTTCAGCGAGTCCATCGCGAGCTCGCGGGTGTCCTCGGTTATGCCGTAAAAGGGGTGAGTGCGGCAGGAGCAAGGGTTATCCGCTGGTGCAGGCGTCCTCCAACCCGTGTGCGGTCAAAGTGGCTACCGGCGAACAAAATGCCGTCGAAGAGCTCAACGCACGGAGGGACGAGGGTGGCCACACTGCTCTCGACGCTGCAGGCTTGCCTGCGCTCCGCTTTTGTCGCACAGTCCAATGAGAATAGGTTGGGTCAACCACTGATGAGGACATGGACGGACACTTGAGGCGGTTAATCGACCGTGACCCGACCTGGTTTTCCAAGATCCTCGACGTGCTGCGTATGAAGAAACGCGTTTGATGGAGTCGGGGCGCGGCAGGGGAGAAGCAGGAGCAGGGGAGGGGGGGAGGGGGAGGCGGGACGGTGATAAAGAGAAGGAAGAGGAGGAGTGCAGCGGTGTTCCGTCAGGCGCAGTCCTGATACCTAGTATCATCTTTTGATGTGGAGGTATTCGATAAAGCCGTCAACGTGCATTTTCCGGGTTACTGAAGTTGGGTAGAAAGGACGATTTAATGTGAAGACAACAACAACAACAGGAGCTTCATCGCGGACATACTACAGTCGGTGTGGTCAAACACGGCCCTCCTGAAACCTCGGTGAGTCTTTTTTGCTAGAGGCTGCAGTGCAGCTCATGTTGGCCTTGTCAGAGCTACATATGCTGTTATGTGTACATACGTTGCGCAGCAGAGAGGTCGATAGAGACCTTTATTTATGATACCGGTATGGTTTGGATAGACGGCATCCACGCGACCGCTATTGTTACTGCTCCCGCAAGAGGTATCGTGCTTACTCATCTTGTGTGTGTGCCTTGCGTCGGTTAGGACAGGCATAGATGGCCGACAATAGATGAGCATATTGGTGAACGCTGCGCTGACTATTTTGAACACACTCGGTCGAATATATGGCGGACGGCTGTCAGTGAGTTCGATTCTGAAACGTAAATACTATATGTCGGGTCCGAGCGCTCGTGAGCAGGCGTTTCCGGAGCGTATGCCTTTTTTTGTCTACGATACCATCCTTCTCCTGGACACCATCCCGTCGCACGAAAACACTTCCCGCGATAAACTAAACCACGATGAAAAAATAAGTATCACCGAGGTTCGTTAGATCCCACTCCCCAGGGTTGGTACGCCTTCCGAACAACTGAAAAAAGGCTATCGCATAGGGTCGGTACGCCTTTCCAAGAAAAATAGAAATGACAAAAACATGGCATCACCGAAGGTCCTCACCAGATCAGCTTTGGGCGCCACATATTATGCAGAACAACGGTGAGGAGCTCGGCACAGGTGGCCCATCACCGTGTATAGAAAAAACCCGCTGCGCCGACACGCCCTTCTGACGTGCCCCGAACCACGAGCGCCACGACAAAATCTTGTTTCGCGCGTCCTCAGAGCGCCCCTGCCGCACCTGCTCCTTAAGCTCAGGCAGCAAAGTCAAAAGAGATGGCCACAGCAGGGCGTGCCGCACCAACCATACTATGAGGCCCCTTGTTATAACCCTCCTCGGACTGCTTCGGGATGCGTGATTCAAATATACCAAGTATTACACATCGCCCTGCTGTTAATAGCATCTCCCTCGATACCACGCCCCCACACAAGAAGCCAGCCACCCCTCGTGACAAACGTAGCAACACTTCAGTAAAGCATGCCCAACACCATCGGGTTTCGCTAGATACCACCGAACCGCAGGGTAACAAAAATTAAGAAGTTAAAACGCAAAATAGCTATCAGCCAGGGCGGTTTCTACTCCTGCAACAATCTCAGGCGCCCGCTTATATCCGGTCGCGCATCGGTCCGACTCCGCGTCCACGCGCGATCAAGCAAACAGATAAAATTCCTTATCTTCTACACGTAGGGCTCGAGACTCTACCGGCACACAGGGGGATTCCACCGTCAGCGATCAATGGCTCGTGCTGTTAATTGTGTTTTAGTAGCACAGCACTCCTCGCTACATGGCTCACCCCATGGCAACAGAATTGACTCCCCGTGTCCCCTATAATCGTGCCCGCAATCGGCTAGCCCCTGTACCACATGTCGGACGTTGGGAACGGGTGAATTGTAAGGAAGACCAAAAAGCACCACCACACGCCCCCCCCCCCCCTTCACCGATTTCATCTCCTCATCGTAAACAAAAAATGGTTGGGGCAAAGGCGTGCCCCAGTCTGCTTCCTGAAGAAACCAGTGAAACGCCTACTACAGTTTATGCAGTACCTTAGTCGCGCCGGCGGCTCTCCAACATCAGATAGCGGTAAGGGCCATTTGCGCGTGTCTGGCCGGCTACACAATGATAGTTCGATTTATACCGTGTCTATGCGGATTGCTTGCTTTGCTTGCACCGTTCCACGACTCCGACAGAGTAGGCGAAGGAAAAAAACACGATATTTGCAACGCGACGATGTAACTCTAGCTGCCGAGGTAGGAACTCTCGTCCCCCCGGTGGAAGAGGCTACGAAATACGTTTGTCTATGCATACTCTACACCTTACTAGGTCCAATATATTGACTGTAGTGTGTACTGAGAGTTCTGGAGGGTTCAAGGGCTATACCCCAAGCCCCGCTCGGACACTGCAGCCCGCAAAACAATATAAGGCGTCGGCTGAGGGTACACGTTGTGCGGTCTTGGCG
>JBBMHQ010088929.1:0-10871 GCA_037834295.1 Postelsia palmaeformis | reverse complement strand
ACATGCCGCTCACTACGTGAGCTAGACAACCAGGGTACCTTTTTTTTTTTGTTTTTTTTTGGCGGTCACCCACAGCTGGTCGTCTAGTTAGATCCTTTTGTGCGGGGTAAATAACCTTTACTCCGCACAAGGGAATTGATCGTATCACGTAGGGTTTATAGCAAGGCACCCAAGAGGCAGTTACATAGTACTCCCATTGCTGTCTCTGGAATTGCCTACATCGGAAATTAAATCAACTCATTGAAGCTGTCATCCATATGCAAGTCCGCCTCATAATCGGTTCTTAGTAGGATGCAGCTCACCATGCGACTCGCCAGACACCTCCCGGCGCTTCGCACTTGGTGCAAGCAATGTCTGCCTGGTCGGTGAAAACCCGACATGCTCCGCCCCGGCATCGTAGGGATGCGAGGGTCTATGGTCATACGACTACGCCCATGCATGATATCGAGTACATATCTCCTATCGAGTACACCCCCCCCCCGCTCCGCCCCCTTCCTTCGGTGCTCTGTCTCGGAAGGGATGTGTCGTCAATGGTCAGATGACTAAGTTAAGCAGCAAATAAGCACCCCCCCCTCCCCGCCCCTCTTCCCTCCCCTCTCACGCGCATACACCTTTATCTCCTTACCGTGCGCGCCTCTCCAGGCTTGACCGCCGTGCAGAGCCCCCGGAGCTCAGTAATGATGTGCGAGAACGTTGCCAATATCTGGTCCTCCGTGTACGGCGCGTCGGGTGCATAGATCCGGAGCACTTCGACGAGGCAGCAGGCCACCAGTAGCCGTACGTCACGATCCTTCAACAATCAAGAGAATATTCAAGGTGGGAATGTTGGGGGGGGGGACTGGGTTGGTCGGCTACAGTATAGCTGATAGGTGAGGGGTGGGGTTGTGCGATCGTAGTAGAGTTCATGTACTCTTCAACATCGCTACAATAAGGTGTGGCAAGCGGTGGGGGGGGCGGGTGTAGTCATTTGTCGAGTCTGGTTGTGGTCGTACGGACATAGACCCTCGCATCCTTATCTACAATGCCGGGACGGAGCACGTCGGGTTTTCCCCGACCAGACAGGCATTGCTTGCACCAAGTGTGACGCGACCCTCGCATCCTTATCTACAATGCCGGGATGAGGCACGTCGGGTTTTCCCCGACCAGACAGGCATTGCTTGCACCAAGCGTGACGCGCCGTCATGTCTTCGGCGAGTCGCATGAAGGGCGAGCTGCGTCCCACTAAGGGCAAGCGGGGGCGGGGTAGTGTCCAGTACAGATCCAGCCGAGGAAACATGCGCCAGATCATGCAGACATAAACGCGGCTCCCAACCGGAAGCTACATCACGCGAGCAGCAATCCATTTTCCCTGAATGATCTAGATCAGGATCTATCTGCGCATGATGTGTCCAAGGTGTGGAAGTACCAGGTATGTATTATAGATACGTGTACGATGCTGCACGTACCGGGTGATTCATCACGTCTGCGGACGCCAAGTCCTCCGCCGTTTCCGCCAAACCGTCGGGGAGTTCCTCGTCCTGTCCGACTCCCTTCAGCAGCTCCAGCGCGTTCTTCATCTTGCTCGCCTGAGCCCACAAACGAACGAAGAGACAAAACAAACACGCACACTCACAATCGAGCACCCGAGCAAAACGCGCAAGTAATCAAACATGACAAACCAACGACAACATCAAACCGAACCACCCAGGACCCAGGACGCACGCAAAACACCAAAACAACAGAAAACATGAAACAAAATGGCAGAGCGGATTTTGACCGATGGACAAAAAAAATACAAAAGAGATATTTACTTGTCTTTGGCGTCTGCACCGGAAATTCGGGAACAGATAGCGGGCGATCGGCTGAAAAAGCGCCAACTGGTTCTAAACCGTGCGTCGGCGGATGTCGTCAAGCCCGATGAAAAAGCAGGCGAAGTTTCAGCCAACCAAACAGTGTAGTATTGAGCGGTATGTGGCGGTATGCTAAAAATACATGACAACACCATCCGCCCACACGTGCTTTTGTTGTTGCTTGTTCAAGAATGTGCGCTACGGTATGTACAGGTCGCACTTTTTTCCCCTGCAAGGCAAGCGTTTCTGGCTGGCGATGAGCAACTCATCAACATCATTTGTTTTTACAACACACGAGGTATTTCCACTAAACCCTGCAGTAGGTAGGGAACCGGGCTTCTTGCTCACCCAGTTGCCAGTTTCATGTCAATACACAGAGCTCCCCAGGCCAAGAGCTCCGGGAAAGTTGCAGCTGCACCTGTGTACCGCAGTATGCGTCTCCCTTTTATTTTTCCCCCTTTGAAAAAAAAAAAAAACTTCGGCACGAAGCCAGGCGGGCTGGTGCCGTTAGGTTTGCTACAGCAGTAGTGGGCGTCCGAGCTATAACCCGGGGATATGCATGTACGACACCCTTTCACACGCCGGAGTGCACAGATCAGGTATAGCTCAGATAGGTTCGCCTACCTATCTATAGAAACCTGGTCGTCGTTTGGCCAAGTTGCCCAGGATTTTGTATACTATGACGGGAGGGGGGGGGCATAATAAACAGGACCCATGGTACACACGAAAACCTACATGTTTCCCTATTTTTACCAACAATATTTGTTCCTATTTGCTATGATCCCCCGTAAGACAACACATCCAACCCAGGAGATATACTCCTCGAGGTCCTGCGGATGAAAAAAGGCTCCCTCCCACCAGGCCACATTGACCTGTAGATCGTACATACAGATAGATCAGCAATAGACTTATCCGCGCTGGCATATCTAGATCTCATATATCTGTTCTGTCCGGTGTGCGTACACTTCAACCCTTTTGGGGCGGAACTGCAGTCCCGTTTTTCAGACGAACCACTCGAATTCCAAGTCGTTTTACCCCCAGACGGACCTGAAGTCTTGAAAAAGGCTCAACAGCAGCATCGTTGTACTAATGAACAGAACAGTAGATACTCAGAATACAGTTTACGGCGTGGGCTGTTTCCTACGCGGTTCGATTTTTGCCATTCAGATTTTGACCCGATCGCTTTTTCAGATGTGAACTTGGCAAATCCAGACCGTCTTCTTACGCGAAAGAAACAAACCAGATTAAAAGCGCGTGCAGAGATTCGAACAAACGCCGAGACCAACTGCTGTTGTTGTGGTCTGGCGCCGCGAAGAGACGCTTTGGGTGCGCTGCACTGCGCGTAGGACCCAAACATCCGAGCCAACGCTGACTGCCTTCGGTCTGGCGGCGAAGAGACGTGCCGAGAGCGCTAGCGTCAGCCTGTCTTGGGCATTTTATACCAGGTATTTCACAATGTGAATGATTGCTGCTGCTGTACGAGTTTACGAGTACATACCGACGGAGAGATGCGCGCCGAGTGCACTTCTCTTGGTCTTTAGGCCCGAGTCCGCGCTAGTCGACCGTAGTCCGGCCACGGAGAGACGCGCCGTTCGCCGACTGCGCGTCGAACGTGAACCAGCGTCTGTACAGTTGTGTCATCATCCAACTCGTCGATCGTTCAGCTGTTGCTTGCTATCGTACATGACATCTTGAATTTAGAGACCCTGCCATTTTTCCATTTGAAAATCTGCTAACACAATGATCCACGTCGTCGAATATGCTTTCATTTTCGAGATCGAAAAATACAAATCTGAAGCTCGAAATCGAACCAAATGGGAAACAGGTTTACTGTTTGCGTGCACGCGTCGAGGTGGATAGGTCGCGACGCGATGCCTTGAAGCGTTTCGCAACGTACTCATCCCGCCCTTCAGTCGTGCCGCTAGTGGTAACTGCCGCCGCTCCTCTGCTGCTGCTGCCGGGCAGGACCGGGGTGAAGGGAGAGGGGGGCGGGGCAGCATACTCGTAGTCGCAGCTGTGGGCCAGAGGCTGGGTAGAGGCCTCACGTCCGCCGGAAGCTCGCAGTCATGGATATCACATCGCCTCTTCCGCAAGAAGACACGCGGAACTCTCCCGACAATACTTCGGCAGCGGCGCTCGAGCGCGGACAAAAGAGGGTTGCCCCCTCCTCCTCCTCCTCCTCCTCCTCCTCCCCCTGACAAGACCTCTGCCTAAAAGCAAACACATGGGATCCCTGGCATATCACGGGTTGTGGTTGTGATACTATATACCTGGTATGCAGCAATACTTGTATGCAGCTTGCCAAGGGAACCGCAGGCAGGCAAGCGTCAGACCAAAACAGCCGTCACTACGTAAGTACAGGAGTGCTAACCACGCACAAGGGTCGTCGCACGGTTACGATTCGGAGCTGGGGGTGGTGGTGGACAACAAAATCGCACGCGGACTTCCCCAAAAAATTGGAAACCCAAAACACCCAGCAGTATACGCCTGGTTATATACCCTGGATTATGTCCCGGGGAGTTGCTTTAGATACCAGGGCCTGATGGTTATTATATTGCGGGCGATCTGGAAATTAACCCTCAGCTAGTTGACTCTACACCCACGGCTGATATTTTGCATACGTAATAATATAGCTACATCATCCACTACGGGTCAAGGTGGCACATATTACCATGGGCGAGCATGGGGCGGACGGATGGCCCGACCAGTGAAGAGATACGTATGAAGGTTGACTCAGGCTATGCCTGATCACTCACACACGTTGGCCGAAAATCTTCCGACAGGAAGGGCGACCGAGTCCTCATTTAAAATAACAGTGACGCCTCCACACCATAGATAATATACGGGGATCCCGCAACACCAGCCCACCTTGGAAGGTCGTATATGCAGACGAGTTGAAAATCAAAAGGATACCAACTTCATCCGGATAATTCGGAGCATAGATCAAAGGTGGGGCGCTTCACAACCCACTCCTATGGCTCTATTGCTTGCAAGGCGGAATCCGGCAAAACTCTGCCGCCAAAGGAAAGCATGTACGGGACAACACGCTGGCAAGTCAGTACCCCCAAAGAATGGGCCCAAACGGGGGAAATCAGACGCAAAAATGACGCTAACCGCTAACCACTGGGCGCAGACTATCTGCCGAGGGGGAAACGGCACTTCCTCCGTGGGGCGTTCCGCTCCCTGGTGCCGGGGGGACGTCGACGATCGCCCTTGTCCACCACCTACCGGGCCGCGGCCGCGACATGGGTCCCCACGTCGCGTACCGGTCGACTCGTCCTCTACGGACACCCAGATCTCAGGTTTCTGTGGACCATGTTCAGCACGGCTTCACTAAGAACACCAGGATTTGCGGGCAAGTTGCTGCAGCCGCCCCCTCCGACACGTTCGAGACGTACCATGTGGCGCCACGCCCCGCCAGGTGTTCCGGAATACATGTATAGACACCTACCCCCGTCCCGACCGAAGCTGGCTTGTTGCGGAAGAGCGGGACGCCTGGACACCTTCTCAGGCCAGGGCTGCTCGGGACCGGGTAAGGGTCCAGGCGCCTCAATCTCCGCAGCAAGCGAGCTTCGCTGGTGACGGCGGCAGGAATCTTAGGTGCCAGGACAACGTGCATACGTGGCAGTGGGTGGCCCCAAGGTAGGTTTCGCGCGCACCAGAGGGCGAAGTTGGAGCAGCTTGAATACTGGCGCCGTGGGTCAATCCGTGTTGGACATGGTCCATAAATTCCCGGGTCTCAGTAGCCATTAGAGGCGCACCCCGGCAAGTACCCGCGACATACTACAGTAGCACTCTGCCCCAAAACAGAAAGACTGCTCAACTATTACCGTTCACTCCAAATGGTCTATAAATATTTGGAAACAGAGTGGTATATTCTAAACATGAGCCTACTCGGAAAATTCTGGAAGAGAACTCGAACACGTTTTGCGGTAGAGTTGCACCTCGGCCTCAAAATTTGAAACCGGGTACCCGACCGGGTGGGAGGCGGTTGAGGCGGAACCGGAACCGGGTACCCGGGTCCCAGGCAGAAACGGGTACCCGGGTTACCATACACTATTCGCTCCTCTTTAACGTTCGAGCGGCGGCGGGTAAGGCGGACACGGGTATACCATGCACTATTTTCTCTCCTTTTGCATTTGAGCGGCGGCGTGGTAAGGCTGACACGGGTACCCGGGTTACCATACACTACTTGCCCCCCCCGTAGCCTTTGAGCGGCGGGATGGTAAAATGCGAACTGTGGGAAAGCATGAATTTTCATTTTGCCGCTCTAGATGAATAAAGCCAAAGAAAAAACTCGAGGCAAGTAAGTAGCGTGCAATTCTCTGTTGGATGTAGTGGAGGGGTGGGGAGTGACGGGGAGTGGGAAGTCGGAACGCAAGCATGGAATGTAATTTCCTTCTACCCTTACTGCGCTCGTCAAGTCGCTAGAAATATCCTTCGAATATAATTGGTTGCATCAAACCGATCATGCTACAGAAACCCACACACACCTGGAAACAACAAAAAAGGAGTAAAAAATGCTCGGGAACCTTCGCCCATACTGCTGCAACGAAAAAATACAATACAGTGTTATTAAAATATACCAGGTATTACACAAGAATTTTTACATTGAAAAAATCCCAAAATATAAGAACCAACAGACCGATATCCGTCCAATCATCTCGTCAAACACCCAATCAATATATCAACCCCGTGCGAAAACCATTCATTGTGTGCGATATCTCATTGCCGCAAACACACCAGTCTCTGCAAACAGCAACAAACATCGATAAGTTTGGGCTTCTTGTGACTGGTTCATGGTAAAGCAAGGCCGCTCACGCTCGTAGGGCTATCGTGTGTGTATCGTGCTGTGCGAAGGCAGGTATTAATTGGGCTACTCCCTATTGATTCTGGGTCTGTAGCCTGCAGGGGCGAGAGGCAACAAGAGTCTAGAGGCACAGCCGTGCTTGTACAAATCAACGTACCAGGTATACGCTAGTTTTTGGGGCTCCGTATAGAACAAGTGACGGGTAACCGGGCACCCGGGGTAAAAATACCCGCGATTCTGTGAGTTGGCCCGGGACGGTTCCGGGTCCGACCGGGTACCCGGTTATCAGTCAGACGGGGTGCAACTCTGTTTTGCGGGTAATCCGGGTTATTCAGATGAAAAAAAGGGAGTATTCGAGTACTGCGTGGTAAACCCGGGTATACTCGGGAAAATACACAGCCCGCGTTCGTTCAACCCGTGCAGGACTGCACTCCCGTTGTGAGGACAATACACTTGGAATTAGAGTCAAAGTTAGGTACATGTACACTGCAGTACTATCAATAACAGAATGAACGTTATCAGAGCAAGCCGAGGATAGTGCCTACGCCACCTCGATTTAATGTCGAAACAAGATCTACAAATCAACAGACAGCAGTGCTGGATATTCGGTACAAACGCAGTCGCCTGCTTTGGCTCTTTGTGTGTATGTACGTCGAGGATGATGGACCCTTCCACTCTACGGAAATACGTGAGTGCAGCCATGCGCCACGCACAGAGTCATTGCGTGCTCGTTCAGGTTCGGCGGGTGCTGCACATATGTTGTGCGCCACAACAGGTGGCATTCCCAGGTTCCCAAGTCGGTCACCAGGTACATGTTACATGTCACGGCCCGAGTCAGAGCATGCCTGCCTACACATCCGTAGCAAACCCCAGGGATACGGGTTTTAGTTATTCGCAGGATTGGTCGACACAAAGCTTTGTGCAGGACGTGTGTACGTCGGCCCAGACCAACCCGATCCCAGGCCTCACCCTAACCCAGACTTCGCGTGGCTTGAGGTCGGCAGCGGCAGTCACGCGGCCCCGCCGCGTGTTTTGGATGCGTTTCAAAAATAAAATCCGTGCGGCTGAAGGGCCAGCCTTGACCAACATAACCCGCATCCAGCCCAAAGTTCTCTGCCGATCCGTTCTGCACATAAAGCGAGTCAGGGATATGCCGGGGAGGCCCTCACAGACGCAAGACGCGCGATACTGTGAGGGATACTGAACAGGGGACATGGCAAACACACGGGTACCCGAGTGTCCAAACTCGTCGATTTTTCGGATATCCGCTGGCCCCAACACCCGCGGATTCCAAGTAAATCCCGAATCCGCCACGGGTTTTGCCAGTGCCGGTTTCGCGAGTCCGGGTTTGACCCGCCGGGTGCCCAGATTTTCAGGGCTGCCGGGTGACGAATAGCCGCCAGCTATTTAATACCAGGTAGCTGTTGTTGTAGTTAGTTGCGGCAGAGCCTATCCCTATCCAACTATTTTTCACGTTCGGGCTTCCTTCCTTGTAGGACGGCTTGTTGGTACGGGGTACATATTCCCCGGCAGCTCCAGTAGTACCCCTGAACCACTAGCGAACTACGTGAGCACACAGAGAGGTCTTCTGCAACTCATGGCGCATCAACACATCACCATCGACTGTACTGTCGTAGAATAGGTCCCAGTCTATTTTACTGGTGGTCTGCTACTGTGCGCCGCACGAGCATTTACCGTTACGACAAAATGAAACACCAGTGAGAGACCCCCAAACGGGGACGGCACATATCCATATTTTTCCCGGTGCATCCGTATAAAGTCTGACAAACTGAGACGAACTCGAAAAATCATTTCGGGATATAAACCAGAGATAAGCTTGGCCGACTTATCGTACTTTTTGAGTATAAAACGAAGCCAAATAACGTATTTTTGGAGCCAGCCGACCACAAATAGTCGTCTAAAGTCAGTTTGTTGGCCGGTTTCGCCAGCCAACTATTAATAGTAACTACCGGCAGACGGGAGCTCCAGCCAACGCACAGCCCTACTATTTTTGGTCATCCTCCAGTACAATTAATAATAGTACACCCCAATTAATTAATGTACGCAGGTGGTGAAGCGTACTCTCATAAACCAGGTACCTAGGTATATCTCCGCACGAGGCAGTGTGAGCGAGGGAGCATGCTTGCTCCAACGGCAGTAGCTACGGGTTCCTTCGTCGTGCATACGAGTGTACACAGTCACAGTCCAGCTGGCGTCGCGAACACCTGCACAGCCACGCTGCATTCGCTACCAGTAGACAGCTTGGCCTTGAAAGAGCCTTTCGGGAGGACAGGTTTCGTGGAGACGTAATCATCCATTTGTATACATTCGTGCTGGAAATAGGGGCAATTATTTATTTTCTGGATTCGGGGAGACGAAAATGTATGCAACTGCAGTACATCAATAATAGGAGTGTCCTAAATGCTCGTACATACATATACCAGGTATACGAGTACATAACTGCCGCTCTGTGGTCGCTGGTTGTCGCTGTATCAAAGGCAAATGTGCAAAAGTGGCTTATCCTTGGAACCACAGGAATCTCGACAGTCGACAATACTTCCGGAGGCCAGCGGCAATAAAGTACGAGGAGGCAAAAAGGCTGCCTGCTGCTGTTCGCTGTCCGTCGATATAACTTGTTATTAGAGTTGAGAAATATGAATTTTCTGGAGTACTTGCCTTGCTTCCTCCGCCGCCCTGTGACGAAGACAGGCGGTCCTGAAACGCGGAAGAGGTCTTCCGCCCAGAAGCCGCACCCCCATGGCTCTTCCACCTGGTGCCTTCGCCGTGTCCGTCCCTCCAGCTGCCGCTGATGCGGTCTCCTCCGTCGATCATGCTCGCCCGAGGCTTCCTCTCGTCATGCCGCGAAAGTTGATCCAAACTATCTCGATTCCGTTTATTGGTGCGGTCATCTTGGTCGCTTGCGGCGGTCGGTGCGGCTTTACCGCGACCTGCGGCGCCAGATCCGGATCGCCGAGACATACGAGTGCGGGTGATGGCGCAACACGCGCCACGGCCGGGTTGTATTGCTGATTGCTGCTGCACCCGCCTGGAAATGACGCAAGGTGGGGAACCCTGGCTCCGCAAAAATGCGAACACGCCGACACCGAAAAACTGAAGCAAATTCGACTATAAAGTGCGTTCCGCGGTTGGAAGGTTGTGACCTTGAGTTGCACGCGGCCACCGACGGCTACACACTAACGAAGCGTTCCTCAAGCAAGAAGGCGCACGAACGACCTATGGAAGGGTCACTCTGTGACGACACGGTGCGGCACGCGCTCCGCTATCTCTTTCTGCCATGAGTCCCGAAATTCAAATTATGCCTCTATGGAGCCTGGGAAGGACACAATACGGGGATGCACAACCACCATCCCCGTTTCGTGGCTTACGAGAGCGTCCCTTCAACATTCGTAACCATGTCTGCGAGGGCTGGGACGGAGCAGACCGAGGTCGGGCTGCGAGAAGCCCAAGCCAGGTCTTTGACACCGAAAGGCGGAGCGATGGACTCGTCCTCAAGAAAGAGAAAGACTCCCTCGACTGCCTCCCCCGTTGCTGCTGCTGCTGCTGCTGCTGCCGCTGCAGCTACTGGCACTACTCAACAGCCGTTGGTCCCGGCAACCGAAGAAGGCCTCAAACAAATGCGCCGCAGGATAGCCATCGTGGTGTCGGAGACCATGAAAGACAGATTGGCTGGATCGGAGGAGAGGGGGAAGGGCAAGGGCGCTGCAGGCAGCAGCGTGGCGAGAGGGAAGCAAGATGAAACGACAGCGGCCTACCTGAAAGCGTTCCAAGCCGCTGTTGCGTCCAAAGTGGCGTCCATGTGCGACGTCCAGGACGCCCGCGAGAAGCTCGAGGCAGAAGACCTCATGAAGGACATCGAGCGTTTCGGCGAGGACATGCGGGCCGCGAGGGAGAGGCTGCGTGCCACCCGCGCACGTGTAATCCGGCTCTCCGCCTCCGTCTGCAACGACTCTCTGCGTACTGCGGAAGCCGAGGACGACCGCGCCTGCGGGATCCTCGAGGCGAACGCCGAGCACGCCCGGAGAGAGAGGGAGGCGGGCATGCCGCTGCCGACAGCAGGGAGCGAAGGCAGCGCTGGAGGAGACGGCGGTGGCGAAGACGATAGCGGGTTCTCCGGAATAGATGGTGACGTCCTCGAGCCCAAGGTGTCCCTACTGATAGGCAAGCTCTCGGAGCTGCCGGGCCCGCTGGAGGCCGTGCTGCAGGAGATCCCC
>JBBMHQ010088918.1:0-10872 GCA_037834295.1 Postelsia palmaeformis | reverse complement strand
CTGCACACACACACACGAAACAAAAAGGAGGGCTTCAGGAAGAGACCTCGACGAGATATGTGTCCGTAAAAGTTCGTGGCTCGTCTGTTTTTGCCGTCTTTCCCCGTTGTTTTTTTAGGGAAGATCAGGTGTTCGAAGTTCGTTCCGAAGGGGTGTGGTATTTGATCCCCCGGGTGCGTTGTATTATCACAGGTGTTTTTGTCTCATCGCACTTTCACCGGGGGGTGTTATCTTATCACCGGGGGGTGTTAGATTATCACACGTGTGCTGTCCCATCACGCGTGTGTTGTTGTGTGCTAGACGGTATTTTCCACATCGCATCCCGATAGGCGTATCATAGACGACCTCTGGCTGACGTTTCATCGCGATGTGTTCATCTCTGTCGTCGTGGAAGCTACTGCGGGTTTTGTTTCGTGGGAGGCGTTTTGCTGCTGACTTGTTCTTGTTGGGGCGGTCAAAAACCATCGACGATCGAAGCGGTTTGGTGTGTACCTCTCTCGTGTCGCTTTGTATGCGACTTGTGCTTGCGCTGTAGGAAGCGCATATTCTGAAAAGGCGTATTCCAGTAGAGATCGGGAACCGTTTCGAGAATAATCCGTTGTTCGTTATTGTAGAGAGAATTAGGCGTATGCTTCGGATTCTTCGGCTAAAAGGTTGGCTTCGCTGGCAGCAACGTATATGGCATCGTCTGGTTGACTGGTCGCCTGAGGGAGAGTACCAAGTGATTATAGCGCGGAACGGTGCCGGCGGACTGGTTGGAGGCGCGAAATTAAACTAGTCGAGAGAAGAAGAGTAGAGATCGCGAACCGTTTCGATGGTAAAATATGTTGCTCGTTGTCGTAAAGAGAGGTAGGCGTGTATGGTTTGTAGTCTCTGGCTGAAGTGTTGACTCTGCCGGCAGCGACGGATATAGCATTGTTGTTGGTTTGTTGATCGAGTGAGTGGTGAGTGCAGCGCAAGCCTGGTAGAACACTCGAACAGACAGGGCTGATGCTTGCAGCCGGCCAACCAATGCTAGGCCAGGTTTTTCGCGACGCGTGCGCCTATTTTTGTGTCCTCAATATACTGAATTTGGTGATCGAGTGAGTGGGGGTTCCAAATGAGTGGGGGTTCCAAGTGAGTGCAGCGCGAGGCCGTGCCGGCAGCCTGGTAGAACACTCCAACAGACAGGGCTGATGCTTGCAGCTGGCCAGCCGATACTGGGCCAAGTATTTTGTGACGTATGTGGCTATTTTTGTGTCCTCAATACACTGAATTTGGTGTGCGGGCGGTCCGTCAACAAAACTAGTGGTTGAACTAGCATACGACACGAATTTTTGAACGTGAAAGTGTGGTGAGCTTTAGCTTTATTTTTACCAATCCGCCGGAGGATGAAAAATCCCCCGAAAAAAACAAACCTGGATGGAAGATGTTGTGGTCCTGCTAACGATGACTCGACCAGTATTGCGCTCTTTCGCAGGGCGCAAATAGTATAGCTAGTTGCCCCGGAGATGGGGTTAGTGGTAGACAGAGCAGAAGACAGTTGATAGTTGCGGATGCGACGACTCGGTGCTGTCAAGCTGTTCGGAGATGCTTGTGTCACTCACGGCGGTTTATTTGTAGTCGCGGGGCGACCGCTTGATTTTTTCAGGTGGTCGAAGATGCTCGTGGTACTCGGATAGCTATCAGGCGTTTAGCTGCAGCAGACGACAAGGGACGAATGGGGTGCGTTAGTGGGTGGGGTGTAAACGGTCTTGGGAATAGAAACCGGAACCTCGGCGATGAAAAATCTCGGTCACCGCAACCATTGTGGCCACTGCTTTGTTGTTGGGGGATGATGTCACAGAATGTTGGCGTCCGAGTTCGAGTGCGGCGAGTCGTAGGGTATGGGCACAACATGCTCCTAAGCGTACTGTTGGGTGCTTGCGCAGCCCGTAGACCGGTGATACACACGGAAAAATATCGCTGCTTTTGGTCGGTATGGAAGGGTTCCAAGTGAATTAATCTACCTGCACGAAAACTACTGGTTTGGAAGGCTATTAACTTGCTGAGGAAAACGAAGTGAACGCTTTTTGTTTTTGGACGGTCGAGTCTTGGTTCTGCTTTCGATTTTTTTTCGTTTCCATCTGTGGATGGCAACGATCGCTTCTGCTCGTCGGCCTAAAACCCCCTTGGGCTCGAAAGGCGCTTGTTTTATTTACAATGACCGAATGGAAGACCTCGCACTTTTTCTGGCCGAAAAAGCAAAAGCTTCTGGCTGACCGGGCGCATCGGTCCTTTTTATCTCACTGGTTCGACCCCAAAACGGCACACCACTATCAATAGTGCTTTACACGACGACAACGCGTGATATACCTTCCGGTACGATATCTCCGGGTGCGTGATATTTATACCAGTGTTGATCTTTAATAGTGTGCTTTGCACGATGATACCTCGCCATGCTCTACTTGTTTCTATTTCGTCATCACTTTTACTCTCCAACTTGACTCGTGGGAGGTGTCACCCTCAGCGGTCTTCTTCTGGACGAGCCGTGGTCAGCAACAAGTGTCGTCCCTTCTCCCCCCCGGTACGTGCCTTCATTTTTTTGTCGCTCTTGAGACTTCGGCATTCCCACTGCTCGTCGGTGTTCATCGAGTTTTGCTAACTCTCGCTCTCGCGCTTGCAGCTAATCAATTGGTATGCAAGAAAAGGTACTTCGACTACGCACTCGATGATGCTCGTAACCCACAAAACTGATATTTGTAGGCACGCGGACCGCCTGCCCAAGCCACCGGGGACGCCGGGTATTCACCTATCTGGCGGACCTTAAGGTTTTCTCCCAATCAGTTTTGTGGTAAGGTGTAGAGCTCTCCAACTACAATCAAGTGATTACCATGGCCTCACTTTGACTACAGTAGGTGCTATAATACTCCTACACCGCATCACGAGCATTTTCGGAGGGGGGGGGTTGCTCCCTGATTTTATCTGCTTTTAGAAGGCTTTTTTGTTTTTGCTGATGACAAGCCAATTTTTTATAGGTTGGCATTTTTTTGCCGGGAAGGCAGGCAGGCGTTCTTCTGCTGCTATTCTTCGTTCGGACGACGAAAGTACTGCCGTTATTTTTTACGCAAATTTGTTTTTTGTCCCCACCTCGAACAGATCATCTACGGATCACTCCCACCTCACGATATCCTTTACTTGGGTGTATTTCCCTATTAATAGCTCAGATTAACGGGTTGAGACCCGTGTATAGGTCTGCTTGATCTGTCATGGCATGTGTTTCCTCCTGTGTTGGATCTCCCTTATAAGGCAGATCCTGCGCAGCCTTTCGCAACGGCTGGTGAGGAACTAGACGAACGAGATCATTTAGAGCAGACATATCAGATAGACCATCATCCGTCAGAGCTATGTGAAAGTAGTGTTGTTGTTGGTGGTGGTGATTTTTGAGGAGGGGTGTCCCAAAAAAAGGTATATCTGGTCGATTTTAGAACCAGAACAGGTACACACTTCAATAAAACCAAGTAAAAAAACACACGCCAGAAGCCCTGCGATTGGCCAGTCTCAGATCTTGTACAGTACCTAGTGCCTGTTTTTGGCTTGGAATGGGCCAGGTACACCTGACCTGGCTTTGTCCACTTTATACAGCATTCGACTGTTGTTGTTGCAAGGTTTTGAGACTAGCAGAAGCAACACGCGGCCTGTTTCACTCCGCACGCCGGCACCGAAAAAATGTTGAATTCACTTCTTTCTCTTTTTCTTGTTTGAGGTGTACGGTGTTCTTCAGCTACACTACGTGTATTGTATTTATCATAAGCTCATCAATTATACAAGGTAGGTATATACGTACGTATTGGCCGCAACAGTACTTGTATGTAGTACCCGTGAGTGATACAGCAGTCGGCAGATTCGTCTGTCCCACCCCGCGTCGAGGTGGGCTCGGTTTTTAGTACGGCGAATTAATAGAGTAACTTTCTGCCGAGCAAAAGCGGGGTTCCTCGAGGATGTTCGGGGCTTCGAATCGGCCAACGGGGTCGGGTGCCAAAGGTTCTATTGGCGTGCTCGCAGGTTCGAGCGGGGCCTACGGTGCCTGAACCCTCACGAGGTCAACAGTATACAGATTTTGGAGGCCGCACGCTCACCGCTGCCAGGCGCCACAGAAACCATGTTCGTGGATAAATCATGGCCTAAAACACCGTTCGTGGCATGTGTTTGTTCCCTCTGTTTGAGTACGAATGTACCTGTTTTTGGCTCCAAGAAGGACCAGATATACCTTTTTTGTCTGCAAGACGGACCAGATAAACCTGTTTTCGGCTCCGATATGGCACACAGATATTATACAGTACGTGTTTTTGTCGCTTGCCCTTTTTTGTTGTTGTTCCTCTTCCCGTTCGCTTCCTTCGCCGTTACTTTCTCTCTCCCTCCTACTGCAGCAGATCCGGGGTGGTGACCTCTCCATCCTCCCGTGCCTTGCACGTTTATCGCGAGCATATTTCATCCCCATCCATCCCTCGCCGACTCGCGCTGAAGTCGGTTCGGACGGTAGCGGCCGACAGGAAAGATGGGCTGTTAATATGACGGGGAGGCATGTCGAAAAGGACCTACGCCGCGGTACACACAAAAACCTAGATATTTCGCTGTTTGTACTAACAATACTTGGTCTTACTGTATATACTATGCCCGCCCATAATCGTTGCGGGCTCTGGCTGAAAAAAGAAGGACCGCTCGGTCTTCATTTCAATGTATAAACGTTCCTGATAGTGACAGACACCCAGAGTGGTGTGAGTATCAACAATAGTATATTTTTGTGAACGCATGCCAGCACAGGGGTGTGCCAGCATTTTCTTGGCCTGATTTATAGATGTGTCTCAAGGAGACGTCGATCCCATTTTTATGTTTTCTCCCCTACAGGAGAATTCGAACAAAGCCTACTGCTGTACAACAGAGGACGGCGTTTTAAGCGTTTCCATTTTTTTCCTCACCGCCATTTTTGTCTTTCGGGGGGGAGGGCATATAGAGATCCTATACTACAATCAAGTGAGGATTAGGTGCTACCCCTCTATGGCAAACACGTCTGTCTCGGGAAGCGTTTCACGCCTATTGGTAATAATAGCACTTGAGCAGCTCGTCGCGCGAAAAAATCTTCCTCGGCGTTCAAAGTGGGCGTTTGGGTAGCGATCGATCGATTCTGAGGGTGGCGACTGGTCCGTTCGTCGTGTATCGGTCGAAAATGCTTTGCTTGGTGGGTGTTTTTTCATGGGGCGCGAGCCGATTTTTCTTCGCCGATCAGCAATTTCCTTGCTTGCTACCAGGTAAGGTAATACGAGGACTGGTTATTTCCCCCCGTCGGAAGAAGGAGAGAGATGCTTACGGTCTATTCGTATACGGTGTTTCTCTAGAAGGCAACAGCGGGAGAGCATCTGAGGGGTCTCTTCGGTAAAACAAACTATTTGATATTAATAGTAGACGTGAACAACATCAGTACGTTTCTTGGATGAAAAAAACTAGCGTGCAGAAAAGAGCAACGCCACCGTATCTGTTGAAAACGGGTGGCGGCTTATTTTACGCTCATGATGGATTTATTGAAGGTACCTCCCTGTGTTTCCCTGTCGGAGAGTGTCTACAGTAAGGGCCCCGTTCGGTGAAGCATAATGTTTCTGGATGCAAGTGCACAAAATAGGGGCATTTCTTTGACAAAAATAAATTAAATATACAGATAGGGGTGGCCTCATTATCACTGTCAATCACTCGAAATCACAGGTCTCTCCGAATGAGTCCGCTCGCGCCAATCCGATCAACACTCCTCTGCGCTGATTCAACAGTTCAGAGACGAACATGCACTACTACTGTACGCACAAGTAGTACAAATATGATACGCCAGAAGAAAGAACGGTGGCACCCCTGAGGTACAACAACAGTATAGCATGGGCCGCTACTGCTGTAGACTTATACCATGCATACTACTATTAATATTGTAAATAGTAACCGGTGCAATGCCAATATCAGGTAGTTGCTTACTCGAGGAACTCAGCCAGAAAATGTTGCCTCAAAAGGCAAATGCATAGCCCCTACCCCACGATGATGCAAAATAGGTACCGTTCAAATTTCTCCCGTAAAAAAACAAATAAAAGTGCAAATACCAGGTACCAGTACTATTTTTCGGATTTGTTTTTTCACAGCTGCAAAAATGTTTCTGGTATAGCTGCAGTATTTTTTGCGGCATTAAGGGTCGACTTGGAGCAAAACAACAGGCGGACCACTCGCGATGCATCACATGCCGCACGCCCATCAGCATGAGGCCTCCAGATACTACAAGACACTCATCCACGTGCACCGTGTCTCACGCTCCCTCCAACTGAGGCCTCCAAATAGTACAAAACTTACGCCCACGCTACGTACTGAGGACGAGGTATTATTATCGCCGTTTCAAAGGAGGTTCCTGTAAAGTTCTCTCCACGGAGCAAAAGGCGGATGCGCTCTGGCGATGAACCATGCCCAACGCCCCCTCAACTCAAGGCCCCCAAATACTGCACAAAACGCACATTCACATGCGTCATGCCCCACGACCCCATCAAGTCAAGGCCTCCAGCTACTTGAAAAGGTTTACGTGCATTATTCCTCACACCCCGTCAACTTAACGCCTCAATTATGTGCATTAAGTATCGCACGCCCCATTCCAGCGATGTTGGGCACGACGCCATTCCTTGTCTGAGCAAACCCGGCCGATCATAATCGTTTTGGCCAAAAGCTGTTATTTCTGAAATACCCGTTATTTGCCTTTACCTAGTGCACACGCACGCTCTGAAGTCTGCAGCGCTTTCGGTTCTTTTTCCTCTCTCAATAAGGGATACATACATACATATATACCACATATCAGTACAGCCGTCAATATAAGAAAAATCTTTGCATTAAAACCGAAATCAAACGGTCCTTATAGTTGCGCCTAGAGTGGTATCACCCGGGTGTGGTAAGATAGCACCCCCCCCCTCTGACGAATATGGTGCGCGCGGTGGGAGCGTCGACACACAGAGAGAGACACCTTCGATAAAAGAAGGCTTTCCAAGAAATCCTCGATCTCACGATTGATGTCATTCAGAGTGTTTTCGCTGAACAAAAGAGAAGGTGCTACTACGGGGCACCATAGCTAATGGGACCAAATATTGTTAGTGGAAATAGCGATTTATATAGTATTTTTTGTTTGCCGAAGGTCCTATTTACTATGGTCCCCCGCAATACTTTATCGGCGAGTGAGTTTAGGACGAAACAAAAATGATGGGAGTTAATGTCAGAAATTGAGAACACTATTAATATTAATAGTAAGTTCATTTAAAAAAAAAACTAAAACCGTTGTCCATTCTACTCATAGGTTGATATCTGTGCAGGGCAATGACGACAGAAACCGTGCCGAGGCTGACGCAACCAAGGACACCCGACTGATGACACGGTTGGGGGGGGGGGGGGAGCATGATACTATTTTCTTACATCATCGCGTTTGGGCCACTCGGTCGCGCGGCTCTACGCCTTGCTGCGAAAGTGGACTTGACAATATTTTCTGGCAAGTTGAAGCTGAAAAAACACCCCCATGGCTCATGAGGGCAAAACGAAAAACAATATTGTTCAGATAAAAAACGCCTCCATTTTTCTGTCGCTAACGGTGCTCACGAGGTCGGTCGTCTGGGAACTTTTTTTAGAAAGCGGGATAGGGGCGGTAGCTAAGCCAAAATCCAAGTAAAACAGAGGTTGGAAAAAATGTTGACATTTTTTCTGAGTCGTACAGAAATCCCACAGCGCTCCGATCTGTCTTTTTTCAGCAGTTTTTCTAGAAATAAGTGGGGTTCCGTTTTTTTTCCCGTTTTTGTTTTTCGTGCCTCCGCTGCGCATTCAAGCCCAACACCAACAGAGTACCGCGACACGGAAATAATATTTCGGGTACACAGAAACCCCTTGGAAAAGTGCCCCCCCCCACCCCGACAGTACTGTAGGTATGGCAACTGATGAGCTGTGTCAGTCTAGCCAGAGCGCATCGCAAGTATGTGCACCCGACGTTGCTTCTATTGAGTACGCCATGGGGGGGGGCTATTCTACATCTCGATAAAACAACAGCACTGCTACTGCACGATCACATACACCCAGCCGTGCTGTTTACATCCACGCGACTTCGAACCACTGGTACGAGTGTAGCGACTCGCCTCGGCACACTCGTCATCGCTCACGGCAGGAGTAGGAGCAGGACGGCCCTTAGCAGTGGGACGGCCCTCTGCAAGGTACCATCGAACCGTCTCCTCAATCTCTGATTTCAGCTTTGCGTTGCGAGTCGGTGGGGGTTGACGATGGCTCTACTGCCGATTGCGCCGCCGCCACCAAGAAGGACACGGCAGGAGACACGGCGGTGCCCCCCGTTAGCTCGGCGGTCGTTCTCCCAGCCTCCGCCGCGTGCGCCCCTTCGGACTCGAGAATAATATTAACGGGCCGAACCTGCGGCCAGACGCCCAGAATGGTCAGGCAGCCAAATACCGGCAGAGCGGAGCAGAGCAGAGCGCACATCGAACACCGACGTTACGATTGAAAGTTGTTATGTTGGCTACATACAGTACTGAAGTTTTCTGTCCGACGGCGGAGTGTCGAAACGTGTTCGTCATACATACGCGATAAGATCCATAAAACGGTATACCGGGGGTTTCTCCCGCCGGTTGATGGTACAAGATAAGACAATCAGCTCAAAGAAAAAAGCAAATGCTACCTATATCCAGCAAAAAGGTTTACCCTTCATGGTACACCGATCCCTGGTACATCGTCTTCTGTCGAACAACGACAAATCGAAACGTGTCCACCAAAGACACGCGAAAACAAACATGAAACGGCACGTAGGCTTCTTTCCTGCCAGTTCATGCAGGGTCCTCTGGGCGGGGGCAACACACGAGACGCCACATCTTTGTTTTCGGGGGGAGTACCCTGAAAACCAACCTCATTTTTATTCGTTTGTGTCGCCTGTGTGGAAGTATATAGCCATCTTCACTTGGTTAGAGAATACCTCCCCCCTGTCGAGGACTAAAAAAATAAAGGTGACAAGCGTATCATCTTTGCAAGTTGAAAGCCAAAAAATGGTACCAGGTATATTTTTTGTTGCATTTGAGCCATAAACAGGTACACACCGAAACCAAGCAAACGTCCCGACCGGTGGTTTTGGCCATGAGAAATCACAAACATTGATATTGTTTTGCGCCTGAACAGCAGTGAGCATGCGGTCTCCATGACTCGCGTAAGTGTTTTTTCGAGTGAGGGTATAGGCACCAGGGGCTCGACTCGGACCTGCGGAGGGTAACCAGGATTCGTTTTTTGTTCGCCACGGCAGACGCGCCAAGAGTACTTATTCTGCCCCCTCCCCATATGGTCACAGCTGGTTGTCGAGTTGGACCGTTTGTGCGAGGTGAACAACCTTTACTCCGCACAAGTGGGAATTATCGTATCACGCACACTACCAGGTACCTGGTAGTGTTCATGGTAAGACACCCAAGAGGCAGTCATTGCTGTCTCTGGAAATGCCTACACCGGAAATTAAATCAACTCGTTGAAGCTGTCATCCATGCGCAATCCCGTCTCGAAAGCGGTTCTTAGGAGGATGCAGCTCACCCTTCATGCAACTCGCCAGACACCTCTCGGCGCTTCGCGCTTGGTGCAAGCAATGTCTGCCTGGTCGGTGGAAACCCGACATGCTCCGCCCCGACATTGTAGGGATGCGAGGGTCTATGTTCTCGTTGACGCCTGGCGTACCTGGTGTATCTGGCGTCGGAGTAAGTAGAGACCTTGACCGGGATCGAAAGTGGGTGCCTGCTGCTGCTGCTACCGCTGCTGATGCTGCTGCTGATGATGCTGCTGCTGATGCTGCTGCTTCTTTTACTGTTGCTCCTGCTGCTGCTGCTGCTGCTGCTGCTACTACAGGTAGAAAACCGTTGGCCCGGCGCCGTGTCTACCCTGGAGCCCGGGCGTCACGAACAGAGGAACCTCGGGACGTTGGCGTCAACGCGGCGTGAGTACCTGACCAACTGGTTGGAATTTCAAAATGATTGGTCCTTCCGTCGGTGATGACCGAGCCGACAGGAGTCCTCCCGCATATTTTTCGATCTTTATTTATAAAAGTGTATCAAACATCCAAACGGCCCCACTCACAGCCGACGTCCTTGTGATAATTTCACACCTAGGGGACAGATCATTCATCCCGACTCGATGATCTAGCTCTTTCAGGGAAGACAGCACCCTGGACGGTATGGTCTATTATATTTCACGTTGCCGAGTGGAAGCCATGTAACATGTAACCTGCATTGCCTATGTCGTGTTTCTTGGGTAGGATCTGTATTATACTGATAGATATTCTGTATACCACCTCAGAACAACAGTTAGTATAGATCATGATCTGTACGAGGTCGGCAATTTTCAAGAGAAGGAGATCATGCCGCGTTTGACGTAAACGTGTGATATAGCGATATAATACCTTCATATATTCGTGCATATTGCGGGCCAACCTTCTCTCGTCTTATGGTGCAGTCTCGAGTCTCAAAACCCCAATTGCCTGTGCTCCTCCAGCACCAGAGCACAGAGGACGGGGACTAACGAGAGCCTGCTTATATACCTTGGGGGCATCATAGGTATGAGCATACCAGGTATACTATACGGTGAGGTACTCGTAGTAGGAGGTGTCGCTGGGAGCCGTTACGAGCGTAGCAGCAGGAGTATGAAGGAGGAACGGACTGGAAATATGGATGGCCATTTTACGCAGTCGTATTTGAAGCGCGAGGGCCTCTGCCTGTGTCTGGGTCCGCGTGGTATGCGACCGTTGCTGCCGCCGCTGCTGCTGCTGCTGCTGCTGCTGCTGCTGCTGCTGCTGCTGCTGCTGCTGCTGCTGCTGCTGCTGCTGCTGCT
>JBBMHQ010088907.1:0-10873 GCA_037834295.1 Postelsia palmaeformis | reverse complement strand
CCATTCCGAGTGCTCGCCGTCATCCGTACGCACGCGGGCTCGCATGCCTTCGTGGAACTGGCGGATAACGGTGAGCATCTTCTCTGGTACGCCGAAGCGTGCGAGCGCCACCCACTGCAGCTCACGGTCGACGGAGTTATATGCTTTCTGCAGGTCGATGAAGCATATGTATACCCTTCAAGGGGAATGATACCCCCAGTAATTATGACGTAAGAGCATATACAACAGCTCTACTGCACGCATCAGCACCTGAAGACGCGGCGATCGTTGATCTTTGTCTGTGTTCACGACTACCGTGCCTTTCCGTACGGCACAGGCAGCAGCACTCCAGACCAACAACCGCTGTAGTCAGTCGCCACGAGTTGGATATGACAGTTGTGGGAACGTAGGGAACTCTCACGAAATTATTAATATTAAATACTCCGGAGTAGCATTAATAGTTGAGGGCAAACCCCCGGCAATGAAAGTTCAGTTTGTACATTGATTTCATCTCAGTGTGCGGCTTCCTCGTGTCGTGCATTCCTATTCTATGAGGTGGAAAGCGTCGTGCTTCCCATTCGAATTTTGTTTTTTATCGTTCTTCGGATCTTCCTGTTAAGGGGGGCCATACGTAGTAAATAGGACCAAATGTTGTTGGTAAAAATAGTGGGATATATAGGTGTTTGTTTCTACCGTAGGTCCTATTTAATATGGTCCCCCGTGAATAGGGCTCCAGCATTCCAGCACTCAGGCCACGTGACGGACCCCTTGATTTGAGAGTTAACGTAACAACAACAACCAGAATGTACATGTACAAGTACGCACGAACCTGTCGTATAGTTGGCGGCCATTTGCATAAGCCGACAGAAGTATGATCATCATCAACGTATTACGTCGTAAATTACTGTATTAATAATGAATAATCAAGCGTGAAGGTGCTCATGATACCTTGTTGAGGAAGATGATATCGGTCACCGACGGAAAGGAGGCATGTACCTGCATATGCTGGTATTAACGTGTAAAAACGAAACTGAAAGGTTTTCAGTTTTCATGCTTCAATTTTCAATTTTCAGCCCCTTCCGGCAGAAAAACGAACACAACCAGACACCAGGATATTGTCGTAGGAGTTAAAGCAGCTTATTTTCGGGATGTGCAAACAAGGACCGTAACAGACGCAAGATGAAACACCAGCCCCCTAGGACAAATTTCCAGGCTGTTCTTTCTGGACATCGAGTAGAGTGCAACTGCGGAGCGATGCGTCTGTGGAAACATCTCGACGAGATATTTTTATAAGCCACCGTTTTCGTTTTGTGTGCCCTTTTCTCGTTTCGGATAAAATCGCCTTCGAACTTCATCTCAGGGTGCGTGTTATCTTGCGTTTAATATCATACGGTACTGGAGCGTCAACCGGGAAAAAAAGGCGAGGCTACTGGACGTACTATTAATACCTGCTTAAGGCTGTCAGCAGGTACTCCTTGCACTGCTGTACGCGGCATCTCTCACAAGCACCTGGTATTTACAAAAGAGTGCACAAGGTTCCCTCCCCTAAAGCGTGTGGTTGACTTCAAACCCCGCAGGTGTCAAGACTTGAAAAGCGGCAACGTCATCATTATCGTCAGGCGTTCCTATTTAGATACCTGGTGCTTTGGAAGTATTCGTGTGATGCCAGGACAAGGTTCGACGGTGTGTGGTTGACAATAAAACTGGAGGGCACTATCTGCACACACACCAACACAAAGTACCGCCGTGGCTGTCACAAACACCGGCGGAGCCTGAAGCGCGGGTGCTGCTGTACCGTTGCTGTTGTTGTAGCGTACCCCGTGGCTGCGAGGTTGCCATTGAAAATACGACAAAGCGCAGTTTATCTTGTGCTGCCCAGGGATGAAAACGACAAAAAAAAACATGGGTTGATGACAATGTTCAGTCATGATTTTTTCCAAAATCGCTATCGCTTTCACAGCAGAGACAGGAGCCCCACGCGCGGGTGCTGTTGTACCGCTGTTGTTGTCAAGTGTATGTACCCTGGTATACCGTGGACGCGCGGTCGCCGTTGATATCCGAGGAAGCGTGAATTTACATCGTCCTGCCTAGGGACAAGGACAAACAAAACAAAAAATATCAATTACGCTATTTATTCAATCATGATTTCAAAATCACATCAACTATTTCTTTCAACTATTTTGGAGCAGGATTCTAGCATGGTACACATGCTAAAATAAAATAAAATAAAGAGTGCGTCTTTTATAGTGTCCATCACAAAATCTATACCAACTAAAATTGTACCTGGTATGCATTTTAGTGGACAGGTATATTGTATGGGTTTCAGTGTACCATACTAAAATACCATGAACAATATGCATTTACATTTAGAATGCTATACCAAGTACAAAACACCGTACCAGGTACCATGTACGAGCTAGATAATCATCTACGAGTAGTGACGATTTTTATGTTCATCCCCAACCCTCGTCCTGCCATGCTGCGCATTCAGTTAAACAGCCAGCTCTTGAGATCATGTGGTCGTTGCTTTTTCCTAGGACGACAGGAAACATGGCAAACACACGCACACACGCATCGTTCATGGCCGCCACAAAGGGAAGAGCTTGATGTGCAAATGGTCTCGTACCGTGGCTGCCACAAAAGTAGAGAGCGTGAGAGCTGGAGGGATAGTGCGATAGCAGCAGCCGAGTGGAGAGGCTCTGAACGGGATTTCCATGCTCCTGCGCGGCTTGGCGCACGAAATCCCTGACAAAAAGACCCAGCTCGCGAGACTTTAGGCGCCCACAGCACGCGCCAAGGAGCCTGGTCGGGGCCTGAACTTGCGCCGCATCTAATGTCCACGTCGTTTTTCGGAGATGTACCCTGAAAAAAAGCACACGCTTTGGATGGATTTCTGCCAACCCGCTACCGAAGGTGTGTGTGTTTCATTTTGCCTTTTTTTGTAGTTTCGTATTTTCGAGGTATTTGGGTATCTATATTTTTCGGACAAAGGAACATTCCGGTGGAAAAGAAAAGAAAAGAAATCGTTCAGTAACGGCTTATCAGGGGCTCATAGAACACGTGTTCAAACAATCAAGCTAAACCTCCAAAAAGCGGCGTGTACATAATACTTTTTTTGCGGTGAAAGTGCACAGATTGACAAAGCGTTGCCTCGTACTTACTTAATTTCAGAACAGGATCAACTTTTGACAATAAAATTGACTCGAAAAGAGCTGGTTCAGGCATATCGCTCCAAATTTCGGCAGCCACGAGTGCCGCATGCAATATCAACGCAAATGTCACAAAATTGTCGGGCTGGTCCGTGGTCCAGTAACTGGCAGTATTACTGTACTGGCTGAGGGAGGTGCCAGGACTGCCAGTACTTTGACTACTGTTTACCTAACATACGTTTGACAAGGTAGCGGGAACCCATCGAAAAGTACGGCGAAGAGCACCGAGAGGCCACCCAGTGCAGCGGTAGAGGGAAAGAAGCAGGGAGACCGTGAGCGCGATGGGAGACCCGCTTCGACCATTGACCGCTTGTGCTCTGTGGACCCCACCAAAAAAACGCCTCCGTGTACAGGAGCTATACCTGTTCTGTGATCACGATGTTCCGGTTGGTTTTTCATTCTGATCTTCGTGGGTGTGGTGTGTTGTAAATTAGTTTTCAGAGGCGCCCCTTGTTCGTGTACAAAATAATTGAAGGCCGACCGTCCCAGTAAAAAACGTCCTGATGACCCTCTGGTACTACCCCAAGGGGGGCACCGGCCAATATCGGCCTACATTTTACATTATTTCGTATATTATATATACGCCAAAAACTCGATCTCATAGCGTACGTTGGTGTTTTACTCGGTCTCACAGACTACGTCGGTGTTTCCTTTTTACAATCGTGAAGATTTCACAGATGCTCCCAGCATACTTCATTCTCCGAGTATCGAGTACATTTCGTACTGCGAGTACTGAGAGTATCCAAGTACTCGCGTTGGCGTTTATTTTTTACTCCTGTGGATACTCCGCAGATGCTTCCAGTATACTTCATACTCCGAGCATCGAGTGTATTTCATACTCCGAGTTCTGAGGATATTGCAGGACTGGCCGCCTGAATACTTCAAGTACTGGGAGTATGAACAATACTGAACACCCAAATAGTGCGAGCGCTGATAATATGAGCGGTACACAACTCCGAGCACAAGCAGTACCCGCATGACAAACATCCGACATTAGAATACTCTGAGTATCAAGAGTATTGAACCCGGAAATATTGAAAGTACCCACAGTTTTGCAACTACTACCCCCCCCTCGGACGTATGTAATTTGCTCCAACTCCCACTCGTGGGGCTATTTGCGAACATTTTTAGCAAATAAATGGGGACGAAATGAACGAATCGGTGCACAAATGGTCGAAAGCACACTTCCTACTCCCGAGTACACTGCGCATATTTAAAGTATTTTGGTACTGTGAGTACTCGCAGTAATCGCAGCACCAACGAACGAAACACTGCGAGTACCGCAAGCACTAGCGGCACATAGGAGTGCTGCAGTGCGGAACCCTGGCATGCTTCAGAGTACAGGGGATATCCATAGTACCGAACAAACACCCGCAGTATCGAAGTTCGGAATACTGCGAGTATTCGAAGTATCTGCATTCCAGATATAAATCCTGAAATACTGCGAGCTGCAGCACTTTCTCTCGAAAATACTCTGCTCCACTCCTAGGAACGCATCTGTGAAATATTTACCCCCGTCGCACTCAAAATGAAAGTGTCACACGCGGCTTGCATAGAGAGGAGTGGACAGATCTTGACATTAATAGTAGATATTTACGGGGGGTTTGTGTTTGACGCCTGAAGCCGACCCTCCGACCCGAACCCTCACCCTAACCCAATGCCAGAGGTCAGTGCTGGGATGCTATGCTTGGTAAGACTCTAGGTTGGCTCGGCCGGCGCGGATGCTGAGCTTTTGGGAAGACTCTAGATTGACACGGGGTGCTGTGGCTGGGGAAGACTCAAGTTGACTGAGCCACCTAAAACATACCCCTACCCAATCAGAGTGCCTAATTAGCTACGTTAGGAAGATCTACTATCATGCGTTGCCTACTACTGTGCAAAGACGAACTTCGACGAAATCCCTGTCACACAACTGAGGCGTATTTTTAATTTTTAATTTTTAATTTTACACCCCTCTGGACGGGAATGCAAGGACAGTTTAGTCTTGAAATGTATGAGTAAACGATCCTTATTTTTTCGTCCACAGTGGTGTGTGTAACAACGGCACAGATGCCACGTGAATGGGTCCATCTGCATAGTGCCGGTGTGCGTCAGCCAACAATACCAGCACTATACTCAAAGCGGCGACCGGCACTACTCGGCACACTAACTACCACAGGCACTGCTTATTCCCATCTGCTGTGCCAAGCGATTTCACGCAGCGGGACAATCAACCGCAACTATAGAGGGACCACTAATGCTATTGTTGTACCCAGCATACCTAAGGGTCCCCCAGAGCACACCTCGTGCGTCTGTGTCCTTACTGGTCAGCTCGTGGTTAGTTTGTTTATTTCCTGTGCTCGTGCTATATGCAGTATACTATATACAGACCGAGACTGGCCGTGTGGTAATACAGAGACAGCGGCCTGGTGGCGTGGTTATCAGATGCCTGCCTGCTCACCGGGTGTATATACCTCGTACTAACCACTGTAGGGGTAATAACGAGAAAGCGACTTGCTGGCGTGTGACCTGTGACGCTACAGCAGTACTGTAGCTACTACTGTAATACGTGCAGTATAAAGTGGTAGCTAGCATAACTGGGGCGTGTACTCTCTCGTATATACCAAGATCCAAGTTCTGCTTTAACCTAAATGAGATAGCGGCATCGTGGTGGCGTTGTCGTTGTACGGCGCGTCGCATGCTATTAAGAGTATAATACTGGTACCAGTTCACGTACCTGGTATATGTACAGATTAAAATGATCCCACTACTAATGAAGTACCAGGTACGTATGTTCTCGTACCCGGTCGGTGGCATTTAATTTGCTCACAAACCGATACTATGACTCACTCGCGAGTCTTTCGGATTTCTCTGTCCCACAGCAGTCTGTGAACACACATACAATAGTAGTGCGGTAATTTGTACCTGGTATCTCTCTTCATGGTAGGACAAGGAATCAGGACGGACACTGAGTACACGATTCCGTTGGGTAGAAAGAGCGGTGAAATGTTAGGCCAACAACAACAATAAACCAAGGGCGCCAAACAGCCAAGACAATGTGTGGGGGGGAAAAAAAAACAGGTTCAGTTTCAGTTGTTGAGAGAGGCTTGGTAAACTGCTGTATCCAGAAGTCAGAATTCAGTAGTTAAGTCATCCAAATACCTGTGGTACTATTGTAGGTGGCAGCCTGGTACTGGTGCGACACGTACGTGCTGCGTCTCTTCTGCGTGTCCAAACTCCAGAGCGAAAAGCCAACAGACGGAAATGACAATCACAGCATCGGCCGGACGAAGAGCTGTATGCTGTGTGTAGCAGCGGGTCAGGGAGTGATCGAAGAAGGGCCGGGACCCCGAACCATCCCATCTCCTAAGCAAGGAGTTTGCTTGCCTTTGCAAGGAACCGACCGTACGATAGACGTGCAGAATGAATAGCAGAGTATAGCGGTACGTTCAATACCTGTCAGGTATCGTGCGTAGAATGCCCCTACTCAGAGTACGGTATAGTGCAGGCGCACCCGCATTTCTCATATTACAAGCACTCGTAGACGGTTGATGAGACCGAAGTTCTCGTTTCGTTTGATCGCAACGTCGGTCTCGAATCTCCAAGAGTTACCCTCTGGTCCACTGGCATCTGAAGGGCGAACGTGCTATTAATCTATTAATATCATTTCAACTCTTTCGATGAGCGACCTAAAAAGCGGCACCTAAATGCGACCCCACTATACCAACCTTCTACTCGCCTATTAATCCCTTGGAGACCCCGAGATGGCGACCGAAACACTGCCCCTGTCTGTACCAAAGATGTCAGGAGACATGTCAAGCAAGGCAAATCGTGCGCTGCCAAAGGTTTAGGCCCGGTTTTTACACACTAACGTAGTTTGGCGTCGGTCAAGGCATGTCAAGGCATAGCTGCTGTCTGTCAAGGGGTGAAAGCGCTGTGGTCAAGGCATGTCAAGGCAAAGTTGATGTCCTGCCAAGGGGTGAAAGTGCTCTCTGCTGACTCCTGACATCTTGGTTCTGTATATTTGGTGTTTTAACGGCATGTATGAATATATGTATGTATGTATGTACGTCCGTAAGTACGTGCGTATACAAACTAGGAGTAGGATGAGCGCCCAGCAGCATACGGGTAGGATGATGCCGCGCCCGTGCCTTGCGACTCCTTGCATTGTACCTCGGACGCCACTTAGTGTTGTACCATCCCCCAGTCACGCACTGCCCGTTGCTGTAATCGCCACTGTCCCCCCCCCGTGAATTTTCACCTCTGCAGTCCCAAGGAGTTGATGGGAACAGCGTGCCGCAGCAGTACAAGTTATCACCATGCTGCCTGCGCGTCTATCACGCGACTCCTTCCGTAACGCTTCCCCTAATGGATACGGATTCCTATCAATAGGTACCCCAGCCCCCAGCAGCCTGGCCTGTTTCGCGTACTGTACCAGGTATATGATATGGGCTGATGCTGTAATCGTCAGTTTATTCTTGCCAGTTTACCCTCCCGAGAGTCTCCCTGTTATGAATAGTTGGTTGCGTGAGTGTCCGTGTCTCCCTCTGGTTCGTTGCTTGTGTTTGCGTTGCGCGATGAACCGCTTTGAATAGCTGACACGAGTCTTCTTGCTTCAGTGCTGAAGTCAGGTGATCTCTACAATACCAAGCATGCATGACCGCACGACACAAGGTGAGACGCGGCTCACGTCCCGTGCGTATTTCTCGAACGGCTGTTGCGCTCAATGGTGCTTCCTATTCATAAACACGGCCAGTATAGATGCATGCCCATGCAGAAGAACTACTGCTGCTGTACAGCAACAAAATTGATGATTGACAATCTCATTTTTATGAAAGAAACAAAAGACACCCAAGCCGCAGACGTAGAGTCAACTCAAGGTTTTTAATCAGCCGATTGCCATTCTTTGGTTGTCGTAAATACTCGACTCTCTGGAGAATCGAGCCACTGGTATACCAGGTACCGGTAGTCAATAGCTCAACTTCGTGAAACGCGACGTTTCCAATTCAAGGCACCTGTATGTGTACAAGGTACCTGGTATGGCCCAAGACCTACAGTAGGACTGCTTCTCCACAGCTCTTTGCGTGGGGTTGCAATCAAAATACAGCAGTTAGTACCGTGTGTTTGTGTTCTAAAGATGAAAACGCTCTTTCCACCAAGACATCAACATCCAGCACATAAATCCAGTGCCCGTGCTGGCTCCCCGCATACAAGCTCTGTCTTCACAAACTGCGAGGCAGAGATATTGCGTCGCAAAGGCAGCAAGAAGGGATACAGCAGTAGTACGCTCCACAGGTAAGAATCTCCTATCTTGGCGAGGGCTCGCGGTTCGCTGTGAGGTCAACGTTGAGCATAGGCTATTATATCGGGTTTAGAGGTGGCATTCCTCGCTGGGCATAACTATTCAACTTATACCTGATATAGCGGTAAATGAATTTCCAAGGGTCTACTATTAATAGTAGCTTCCTATCACAATTGACTGCCTATTGTGGTCCCTGATCCCAGTCAGTTGAAACGCATCCAGCTATATTGTCCAGACAACTTATATTAAATGACCCCTACCTGGTCCCATTGTACAGACAATTCCAGTTATAGGCAGTCTCCGTAATCAATGGTCCGGACAATTCCAATTAAGGGACCTTCTCCTACTTAATTTGCACAGCCAATTTGAATTAATAGGCAATTTCCTACATAAATTGTCCCGACAATTCCAGTTGACAGACCGTTTCCCGAGTCAATTGTCTCGACAACTCCAATTATTACGCGGCCTCCCGAATTGATTGTTCGCACGTTCCAATTAATAGACAGTCCAGATCAATTGTCCCCACGATGCCAATTTTTACACAGTATCAATCAATTGCCCGGACAATTCCAAGTAGCACATCGTCTTCTGAATCAATTATCCAGGCAATTTCCAATTCATAGGCAGCAGCATACAAGATCAAATATCCGGACAATTTTAGCTACTTCAAAGTCTCAAAATCACATCTTCAGCCAATGCCATTGATAGGCAGTCCTAAATTAATCGCCCGTACATTTCAAAATATCAGTGCGTACGGATTATTTTGTTTCGTGAAACGTTTATTAATGATTTAAATCTGAACACAAGGGTTCGGCGATGTCAAAACAACCTACAGTACATATGGACATACCAGTATACTGGTAGTACAAACCTGAAGTTGAGCTGTCCCGCCCTTCTCTACTCATGCCTTGGGCAATAGACCTATCAATTGGTTGTTGCCCCTACAACAGAGTCACGAGGTTGTCTGTTAATAGGAATAGTCCGGGCAAGTGATGTCAGAGACTGTCTAGCAATTGAGATTGCTCAGACAATTGATCTTGGATATTGTCTATTAGTTGGATTTGTTCGGGGGCAATTAATACCTGGTGCTGTCCAACAACTGGAATTGTCCGGACAGAAAAAAATGGAGACTAGCCATCAATTGAAATCGTCCTGACAAATGATTTCAGAAACTGTCCAATACATTGGAATTGCCTGAACAAGTGATGTTTGGTGCTTTTGAATAATTGGAATGGTCCAGACGAATGATCTCGGAGACTGCCTATTGATTGGAATTGTGCTGACAACTGATTTCACCGGCTGTCTGTTAATTAGAATTGATTGAACAACTGATTTCGGGTGATTTACATCAATTGGACTTGTCGGGGCAACTGCTTTGGAAGTCCGTATATTGATAGGAATTGTCCGGACAAGTGGTTGCAGGAGCGATCTACTAATTGGAATTGTCATGACTATCGAGTTCAAGAGGGCTCCGTTATTTGAAAGCTGGCAGCTACGTGGAACTACAGTTGATTCGATCAGTACACAACAATACCATGCTATTTAATAGTATTGCCACTACAACAGGATCGGGAACTTCCTTGCATTTGCAAGATGCTTTATTGTGCCATGTTACGAGTGGTATCAATTCAATGGGAAGTGTCTATCATGATACATTACATTGGTACGCGGCCATGACATTTATCGGGCGATTGACTACTTGGGCGGCATCTTAAATGAATTGTGCAGACAATTCCAACTACTTGAAAAAAACGAAGTCCGTTTCGACAATTCCATTTCATCCACAGCACCCGAAATCAATTGTTCGGACAATTACATTCAATATGGGGCAGCCGAAATCAATTGTTGAGACAAATCCGATTGATAGACAACTCCCGAAAAAAATTGTCTGGGTAATTTCAATGAGTGGACACCCGAAATCAACTGTCTGGGCAATTCCAAGTATTGGACCAGCACCCGAAATCAATATGCTGGATAATTCCAATCAAAAAGCAGTCTCCGCAATCAATTGTTTAGATAATTCCAATTCATAGACAAATACTGAAAACCCATTGCTCACACGTATCCAAATAATAGGTGGTCTTCGAAATCATTTGTCTGGATAATCCCAGCTCATACACAATCGCCGAAAACAGTTGCGTGGTCAATTTCAATTAGTTTGCGGTCGCCGAAATCAATTGTGTGGACAATTCCAATTCACAGGAAGTCGCCAAAACCATTTGTCGAGACAAATCTAAATAACACACAGCCTTCTGCATCTATTGTAGACACAATAGACAATCGAAATTGGAGTTGTCTAGGGTATGGTCCCTAAATTCCCAAATTGTAAAAAAACAGAATGGCTGAACTTATTTTACAATGTACTGCAAAGAAGAACCGGACTTGAGAATAGTTCAAGAGTAAA